>VZTL01038675.1:599-10733 GCA_013400535.1 Scopus umbretta
TCAGTCTGCTCCGGGCTGGGACAGCCCAGTTTCCTCCTTTGGGAGCCCTTGCCCTGTGGACCTAGAGTTGGTCAAGTGAAAAGGCAAGCTGCATGAAAAAATTCCACTGTCACACATGGCTTCTGGCGGAGGAGTTCAAATCAGCAAAACCTCTCCTCAGCTGACACTCAAACTGGAAAATCCTGAAAGTCACTCCACTGGTAAAACAAAAGTAAAAGGTCCTGCACACAAAGTAGCTTTTCAACATTTATTTTCATGGCTTGGTTTATCTTTAGAGCCTTCCTATCCATATGTTCTAGGGCTTTTTTTGGCTACCTATCCCACAGAACACAAATAATAAAACACAGGCAAGCTGCACCTGCCTGTCTGAGTCAGACCAGTACTTGTACCTGAAGATGAGCACTACATCTCTGATAGTGTTTAATATCTGCTTGTTTCTCAGGAGCCCCCCAGGCTTGATTACCATAAGACTTGAACTCATCATTTACCCAGAGCTAATGAGAAGGATTATTAAAACATCCTGAAAATTAAGAATAATTTGCATATACATACTTTACCAATTGTTCTGCTTTTCTGAAAGTCATGGAAAAAAACAGAGCTTTCAGCTGTGTAAAAAGTGACTCTTTCATTAAGTGTCCAGTAATTGTCAATCTAGGGTAATCTGCATAACCAAATTAAAGCAATTGACTTTCCTTATATTTACCTTAAGCACTTGGAGCCATAAGATTACTGTCTGACAATGTCATGGTTATATATATGAAATTAATTTATAAACTATTCAAATTGGTATGATTTGCATATTTGAAGCTAATTAGAAAAGCAAGCTTTAGAATTGCAAAATCTTAGAATACACAGGAAATGAAGGAAAAAAACTGATAGCTGCAGGGCTCATTTGCTTTAAAAGTTACCTTGACCTTATTAACTGTATTTGAAATAGGCTTTTGTTGCATATGGATATGCTAATATTTCCCCCGAGAGCTGAGATCATGTGGAATCCGTGTGAAGTATAAACGCATATATATTGGTTTGTGTGAGCTGGCACTTTATGTCGATTGACTCACATGAGTTAGTGCAGGCAGAAATGTAATGGCAAATTTCATTGCCGGTGCCACATTTTTCCTAATTCCTCTTATTGCACCAAATAAAATTTTAATTCCCTAGTGTGGGAGATTTTAGTCTCTTCTGCAGAGCTGTCTAAGGATTAGCATGTTACATGGCACTGGAACAACTCAGAGTTTTTTTCCAGGGGAATCAGCAAGGTATTCACCACTTGCCCCAGTAAAGGCAGCATCATACACCTTTACTTCCTCTTTTCCTGTAAGATGACACCCTTTTCTAATAGACACTAAAACCAAACCTCAATTTATGAAAATTATTCAAAAAACCTCTGGTGCTTCACCCAGATTGGACTTACAGGAAGGCTTGATTTTTTTGTTTCACAAAAGCACCTTGTAACTGTAACAAATTTTTCTGTTTTAAAATAGAATAAAAATGGAAAATTGCAATTTTTTCAGTAAAAGATCATTTCTGAAGAAATAATTGAGGCAAATCAAAACAATTGCTTAAGTAAAGTAAAAACAGTTTAGTCTATGAATGATTTTTTCATATTTATATAACATTTCTAATTGAAATGAAAACTTAAGCTGAAATGTGTAAGGAGAAAATGTGAGATTTCAATCATCTTAAATGCTTTTTCAAAATTGATATGTTTCTAGAGAACATTTCTCTTTCAGCATCAGCATTCTTCTAATGGAAAATAATTTTGTAGAAAAAAAATAATTCTGGCTAGTTTTATTCAGAATTCCTAGAAATTCTCAAAGAATTGTGCACTTAATGGAAGAATGCAGAGTTTGAGCAGCTTGCCTGGCTTATTTTTTATTTTTTTCCTGCTAATAATTTGATTTCACCATAAGGTTCTGGGAATTGAGAATTATGCCATCTGCAATCCAGCAGTATTCCCTGTCAGAGAAATACCAGATACATTTCTGCCTGGTCTTAGAATAACTTCACAGGCTGGTGGCAGGTGGGTTATCTCTAGAGCTCTTGTGATTAAAACCACACACGGCAGTGGCAGACAGATAACTCTAGAGGGGTTGTGGTAACTCCCCAGTGTAATGGCAAGCTATTACCTGCCAGCAGCCAGGTTGATTTGAAACCCCAACTTTTTCTAGCTCTCCACAAAGACTTGTGTTACTCAGACTGCCTCCTGAGGTCACTTCCAACTTTTGACACTACAGACACAAGAAAAGTCTAGTGTCTTTTCTTTTATCATGTCTCCATGGCACTGATAAATTCTAAATCTCTTTTTTTCCTATACCCTGGTAAATTCTTGTTTTTCTTGAAGCTCATGTCCCTATAGAGCCCATCCCAGCTTGTGTGTGACCCACATGTGTGAAAGAAAAATCTCCAGAACAGTAGCGTTGTTGGCTTGCAGTTGCCCTATTTGTGCCCTTTACATCCAGTCAAGATGAAAGTGGCCAAGTGGCTGAATCAGCCCTTCAGTTCTTTCTCACTCCCTGTAGCAAGAAAATCAAATCACTGTTGCTCATCAGGTATCCCTTAATGAAACTGCTTTTAATTCCCCTCAAAACCTTATCTGTGTTTGTACAATGACTTCATTACCCCAGAATGTCTCTTTCCACCCTTCAGTTTCTGTCCAAGAAAGTCACAGATGGCTAAAGTAGGCATGACTCTTGGAGGACCTCTAGATACAAAGAACTGGAGCTAGAAAAGATCAATATCCTAGAACTGCAAAGGAGCTACACAGCACTGCAGCCTTCTCAGGTGAACTCTACAGTGTGGATTCTCAGAGGCACCCTTCCTGCAATGAATAGAAAAAAGCAAGAAGTGAGCATCTATCACCCTCTTCCTCATGGAAGAAGGCTAACAGAACAATGGACAAGTTTCCAACAGATACGGCATCTTCATGGGTAACTTTTCATTCTCCACATGTCAACAGCAATCAATGAAACATCTTAGTAGACATCCATTGCCAACAACCAACTACTGCAAGTGGTCTTCCAAGAGCTTCATCCACAAGCCATATTTTCCTCAGTGGAGAATTGCCATTATAGATTGTCACAAAAGGCAACATAAGCATTGCCCCATTTGTTTTCTGGAGAAATATGAAGATGCTCTGTCATATCATGATGCCAAATTCTCACAGATTTCCTCTCATCTCATCAAACCTAGGGCTACCAGGCAAAATTAGAAGGCTGTCATTGTACCACTGCATTGACTGAGACAACTCTGACTAACAAAACGACAACAACGCGGTGCATTCGGCTGCTTAAATGCTCCCCAGATCAAGCCAGGCCAAAGTTCTCCACAATATAAAGATTGGATTCTGTCTTGAAAAAAGAGATTCTTCCCTAAGAATAGAATAAATCTTGTTAGAAAGTAAAAAAAACTACCAGCAAGGAAGTTTTGCTCCTCAAACATTGGGAAAAAATTCTTCCTAGCAAAGACTGGATCCTCTAAAGGAGCTGAACTCACCACCTTCAGTGTGTCCTGTGGTGTAAAAAAGTTACCACCATCAATAGTGCTGGCAGTGGGAATTCCACCTGCCTGTACCATCATCTTAGTGGCAGTCAGGCTTCTACAACTACTGAAACATGCTCACCCAGCAGTCAAGGAGTTTCCTTGTATATATTGATCAAATGTATGCTATACAAACCAAATGGAGTTCCCCTTCAGGCATTTCTAGGTGCTGCTTTTCTAGATAGCCATTATAGTTGTCAGCAAACCAGCCAAAAACCCCAGGGAACTCAAATCTCTCAACATGGTCCTCCATCTCCAGTGTCACACAGGGATGAGGTGGGATTGATATCTTTTATCAAGATTTTTCTACTGCAACTTTGATTTGAAACTGTTTATTAACACACCTTATTGTTTTCTTCCAAATCTTTATCTATCCTGAAGATATTCTAAGCCACGAATATTTCAAGGGGCTTTGATACTACCATGACGGTACAAAGACTTTAGTCTTTTTGCTCATATTTTTGCTCCTGTCTTTACAGCTCTGAAGAGCCAAGCCATCCCTTCTCAGAATTTCAGAATGGATTACAGAATGGATTACATTACTGCATAAACATCGTATGATATTGACTGTTACGTATTGCCCTTGAAACAGAGAAACTGGTTCTCCTGGAGTGCAAATTCTATCCTCTCCTATCTTCCAAAGCATTCATGCTATAATCAGGATTTGGAAACCGATAAACACAACCTGTTGAAAACTATTTCCTTGACTTGATGGCAAGACTAGACACCAAGTTTGATATGTGAGTCAGTATGGAGGTTCAGGAGATTCTGATGCTCCCTGTACCCATCTGAAGGTGGTATGTTCTTTGTAAATAGCTGCCAGTAAGCCTCTCTCCCACCTAACCAGGTGAGGCACAGTTAGCAGGAACACAGTACTATCAGTTACCTTATTCGGTGCTGTGGTCTCCAAGATTTTAAGTATCTCTCCATTGAATAAACCTGTCTTCTTTCCCAAAGACCTCCTTACCTGGGATCCTGAATTCACGATGGGTGTAAGCTGTGCCTTTCACTTTTGTGCCTGTAGGGGCTTTAAGGATGCACACCATTTAGCAGTAGTTCAAGCAATGTGTCTGTTTAAAATGATGGTGCCCTGGTACACAGTGAACATAGTTAAAATTATGTATATGCAGGCAACAATATTCTGAGAAGCTTTTCAGACATGTTTCAGGGATCCCTCAGTCTTTATCCTACTGAATCTTTACTTTGGCTTCTAGAACCTGCTTTTCTGTTTCTTGACCTCTTCTGCTCCTTAGCATCTCTATTACCTCTTTTAATATGGTGACATCAAGAGAGGGGGGAAAAAAAAAAAAATGACCCAAGCAGTTTCATTGTATTTATCCCCATTAAGTGTCTTTACACAGATGCATCCTGCCTTAGATATTTCTCTTCCCACTCTTAGCCTGCAGTTTCCTTTCTACATCACACTTAAAATGTCCCTGGACTTGTTTGTGTTTTATACTTCAGGTCCCTTTTCTCTGTGATGGAAATTTCACAGAGCATCATGTCTTGACTGATCTTGCTGTTATTGTTGTTGCCCTTTCTCATTCAGTTATGCACATGCTACTTGTGCCCCAGATGACAAGAGCAGGGTAGAGTACTTGAAGTTCCTTTGAAGGTTAGACCACATGCAGGGGAAGAGATGACCACAAGTAAAACAGAGTACAGCCAAAGCTGCCTTTTGTTAAGTGGTGTAGCTTCTCCAAAAGCTCCTTCAAAGGCATTAAACAGATGAGGATTTGCTTTCGTACATTGTTATGAGATTTGTAGAAATGAAATCCTGTCCACTTCATATGGGCATTAGACACTGGCTTTAATTCCATGTACCTATCACCATGCCTCCATCCCTGTGAACTGATGTGACTACTGTGTTCTCAGGAGCCAGGTGCCTGTCCTTGTCCTAAAACTGGCACATCACTTGCAAGGTTGAAGATTCTCAGAAAATTTAGCAATAGCTCTCTCAGCTTTATAGTTAGGAATGGCCACACGGGTGAGTCCCAGTAACAGGTTCTCAGATATCTGCGCTCAGGTCCATATGGTGACTTTTCGGCACAGGTGGAAAATGGTAGGATTTGACTCCTCTCCGAAACATTTGCAGTTATCAGAAAATGTATTCAGCACCCTGCAGCTGGGGGTTGATTTCCCCCTCATATACTCATTCACATAATACTGTATACATGAGCATATCAGGAACCTCAGCCCACATTGCTACCCTGTACAAATACCGCCTGCCAGTGCTAATGGAAACTTTCCCATGCTGCTTTTGAGCCTTTACTGTAGATAGTGATATAATTTTCTACATCTTTGACCCCATCTTAAAACATGGGCCAGTTAGCTCAGGCAATAAGAGAGGAGTAAGACAGCCTCTACTTCGCATTTTTAGCAGTGCCAAAGATACTCAGAACCTTTGGTTTCTAGTTTTTCAACATGATGCCAACTGCTCCGAGTTGAGCATTCTGTATCAACAGTGCCTTATATAGTCATATCCTTTTATCCAGATTTTTTTTACTGTTACATTACTATTACCTGCACTTTCTGATTAAATACTAATAATATCAAAATTACAATTAAGGTATAATATTCCACAGACACTTACAAGGCTTCTTCAGCCAGCGAGTCACAGATGCATCAACACTGTCAGCCAGGAAGGATGGAGAATCCTGAAAGCTGCTGAAAATTTTTGAGCTTCTTTCAGTTAGTTTGAAGGGGCTTTGTACCTTCTACCAAGAAAGCAGTAACTAGCAGAATAAGGGTCCTTCTATTGTTAAAAAAGATGATTTGCAAAACTAGAAAGAGGAAGGGAGATGCGACAGAGAAACTCTTTGCTAGAAAGGAGATATTTGCCCAGCAACACAAAATCAAAATCTACACCTGATGTGTAAGAAATGTCTTTATGGGTACCACTCCTTTATTTGGTATTCAAGCCAGCTTTTGCCTGTATATGATTTGAAAAGAAAACACAAGAGCAAATGTGTGAAAGAGGAGGACAAAAGCAATGAAAGCTGACACTACCAAGCCAATGTGTTAACCCAAAAGTCTATTATAGGATTAGGTGTACCTGGGGTTTTTAATTGTTTTCATTTGCCTATATCACCAAATAGGCTGTGCGTCCAAACTACAGTTTTTCTTTAGGTAATACAATGCCAGTTTGGTTACTGCAGTGTCCTTGGAGAGCAGGAGCACACTGCAGGAGTCCTCCATGGCACTAGAGGTAAATTCTGCCATTGGCAGAAGAAGGAATACATCGGTTTCACTTTGCTAGTGTAGTCACAGGAAGTAATGACAGACAGGTTTGGCATATGGGGCATATAGTACAGGTTTGGCCTGAAGGATTATGTTACTATTGAACTGAAGGACTCCCGATAAAGCTTGTTTTATTTAATTTCAATTCTGCTTCTTACACCTAAGAGTATTTGCAGCCTTGGGTGTTTTTTAGAATTGCTCTCACTATTGGAAATGGCCCCAGAAGTTAACCAAGGAAAGTCAGGCAGAGTGTTTGCAGCAACTAGACTCTTCCAGGCATGGCCAGGGATCAGCTCAGCTTGGCCTCCAAGGACACATCCATTGGGTCCCCGGAGCTTTGCTGTGAGGTGGGTGAAGGTACAGCAAGGTAACCAGCTTTACCAACCCACTTCGCACAACTGGTGGTGGGTGTTGTAGGGTTGCCGAGAGCTGATTAGACTGCCCCAACCCATTGTCTTAGTAACAACGTTAGCACCCAGAACTATGTGTAAGGGAATGAGAATATATAAATAGAAAGTGTTGCCTTAGTACTGGGATATTATGGGTTTACAAACCAGACTGATGCACTAGAAGCTGGCTGGTCCCTGTGCAGACATGGCCTGGATCTGAGTTGGGGAGCTAAATCAGCCCCTGTATTGAACTTGATAGTAGTGATACAAGAAACATTTTAACAATATCTGTACCTCCACTGCCTGGGTGCCAGGATGTCTAGCACTCAGGAGATACTGAGTGCAATTCATATGTGGTGGTAATGGATACAGCTTACATCAAATTCAATGGGAGTTGTACCTACTTCTGCCATGGCCAGCTTTGATCCTGGGCATCCTAGGGAATAAGCCCAGCCTCTTGTGCATTTCTTTCAAACTCCCTTTTGCCCTCTTCTGCCATTTTGTTGCTCCTGTGTTAGCCAAGACCTAGTTTACTAGGGCTCTTGATTGGAGACTTATTACAGCTTATTTCTGTCTGCCTTTCTTTAAAGCCAGCTGAACATACCCAATGCTCTTCCTCTATGGTAAGACCGAAAATACAGACCACCCTCCCAGCTTCTGTGACACTCTTTCTAACACACTCCTTTATTCTCTTCCCCGTGATCACGAGTTCTCTCTCCAAGCCCAGCCTAGTTATTTGTGCATGAAGCTGCCATGTTGTGTATTGGTGTGAGTCTGGTGTTCACATGAGCTGTGAATATGCTGCACATGTGTATTTCTTGTGCATCCTGAGCTTTCCTTTGGTCAAGTTAACTGTCGTTCTGCCTTCTAATGACTCGCCAAGAGAGAACTAGACCTGGTAAGATTTCTTGTTAGCAACAAACCATGTCACTATCAATGTGACACTGAATGAGTTTGCAATGTGACTTCATGTCCAAGCCTCCAGACTAGAAAGGATTGGGACTCTGAAGTTCCTCTTCCATAAGGTGATTCACTGTAACATTTGAATTCGTATGTTGCACAAAGAAGAGTAAGTCGTGCAATGGTGAACACAAACTCTGCTGCCTTGGTACAAGGCAGTTCCCACACCACCCCAACAGAGTTGCAGTAACTCCGGTCTCTTGATTACCACTTTGCAGAACCTCCCTCCTCTGGCAAGGATACACCTTCAAAAAGCTGGATGAGAGCCAGGAGAAAGCAAGCAAAGCTACTCAAGCACCATCTTAATCTGTAGCCACCTAGTCTTAAAATAACCGTAATCTCCCAAGGCATCACTGAGTGTTTTTGGCTAAGTGGTTTGATGCCAGTAAGTTGCAGAAATCTGCAGGGAGGAATGTGTTCTATTTTATCTACTGCTTAGGCTTTGCCTACTCCAGGACCCTAGGGGGACAGGGATCATTTTCTGCCTACAGCAGCTGCCTCCTCTCAGCAAGAAAAGACAAAGGAATGCTAAAACATCTGTACAGACCCATGTCCTAACTTGCTGCCATCCAAAGGGCCAAGCTGACAAGAGCAGCAGCAGGTAGAATAAGAAAACTTCTTTTTTTTTTTTTTTTCTTTTTTTTCTGGTCACAACCACAGCAGTACTGCTGTCCATGAAACATTTAAATTTGGACCTCAACTCTCTTTTAGGTGGTATTAGAGTTTTGCTTTTTAGAGAAAGTGGAAGGGAGGCCATAGGACTTCTGTAGGTTTGGGAGAGGTGTGTGACCTTATAGTTAGCCCTCTGGGACTGTAGTGCTGAGAGTATTGAATGCCCTGATTTTTTATTTCTTGGAGGCCACATTGCCTCCTTCACCTCAGAGCAATTCCCTCTGATTCACTGAAGCCCTCAGCCTGCTGTCCATGTCGGAAAACAAGAATGATGCGAGATGTAGGGAGCACTCAGGCTTTTCCTTGACACAGCCTGTTCCTCTATTTTTTTTCACCCAGTTACTGCATGGGCAGTGAGCATCAGCCTTTGCTACAGACTGGAAGAAGCTACCTAAAATATCCACCAGTGACTCACCACAGATAGACAGACAAATGGCATCTGAGGTGCAATCCTGAACTATTGCACATAGTGCTGTGCTTTCTGTGCAAGAGGGGTTCACACACACTAGCAAGCAGCTATGGCCCCTGCGTGCCCCCATGGCTGCACAGCAGGAGCTGGGGCATGGACCCAGCCAGGGGCCGACAGAGCTGAGCGTCAGTCTGCTCATCCTGGGTTGGAAACAGGAGCACACACAGCGCACAGGTACATGTTCTCATCTGGACATTTAATCCCAGAAACTTACATCCAGGTGGTTCCCGTGCCTTGGGTTTTATCAGGCGCAGACAGACAAGCAGCTGCTGTTTTCGCTGCCCGGTGACAGGAAATCCAAAGGGTCTGTTCTCTCTTGGTTTACACAGTGGTGAGTAGTTAACAGCGGGGGTGATCTGCACTGTTTCTTCCTCCTAAATGTTGCTCTTTCAGTAGTGTTCAGACTCAAACTGCAGTCTTTGCAGCCTGGGTGGGGACAGAGAGAGGGTTTCTGTGCAATTCTTTGCTCCATGGCAGGTCAAGTGGCAGGGTGACAGTGTTATCTCCCCCTGTGGCAGGAGGTCACATTCCCACAGTGCTGCTAGTGGAAGCCACCAGCTCCGCAAGCTTCGCACAGTATCTTAGGGGGTTAACAAACAGGGGAACATGACATTTTCTGTGCCTTGCCTCCCCTCAAGCTAGGCAGCGGGTCCTCCACCAAGGCCCAGGTGAGCCTGCCGCTGCGGCAGCGCTCAGACAGATGTTGCCTTCACGTGTGTGAAGGCTGACGAACATCAGAGCTGGTTACAGGCCCAGGGGAAAATGCTTAGGGACAAAGCAGATGCTGTGAGAAAAAAACAGGCCAGAAGAAAGACTATTTTAAAATACCGCACGCTTGAACAGTAGCAGTGAAGCCAAAATAAA
>VZTL01038675.1:10792-28571 GCA_013400535.1 Scopus umbretta
AAGTGCGCAGACTGTGGGAAATACAAAGGGGTCATGAGAAATGCGAAAGGCCTGAACGCAGAGCAGCGGTAGCGAGCGGACCACGGCCCAGCTCCCAGAAGCATGGCCAGAGCAGCACAGGGACAGCGGGGCTGCCAGCGGTGCCAGTGCCACCAGCAGCTGGGCAGGGGCAATGCATGCCGTGCCCCCCTGGGGTTTCGCACCCCGGAGCAGACCTGGGACCTGTTACTGTTCCCCAGCAGAGCAAGGGGCACGTGGCTGATGCTCAACACCAGGTTCACCAGAACTGCTAGCTGAGGCACTTGCTGGGGTAAAACATCCCAGACAGGTCAAAAGAGAAAGTATCTTTCTCCTCCAATACAATGTCAAAGGAGAACTGCATCTTTCTAGTGGGAGGGGGAGATGTAATGGAGAGGTTTATAGCATATCATACCCCTAATCCCCAAAAGTTCAGGCAACCTGAAGGGAGAGGCTGATGGCCTTGAGAGCCCTCATAGAGTAGCCTCACCACCATGGGAGAGAGGACAGGCTTGACCAGCCTCATCCTGCCCATGGGGTGCCGGGGCAGTGCAAGCCCAGGGAGCAGTACCAGGACAAGGAACAGTGCAGTGAGCTCTCGGCGTCGCGTCCTCTGTGGCCCAGGGCCCCTGTTCCTCCCGTGCTGTTGTAACTCCTGCCTCTGTGCCAATGGCTTCCAGAACGCAGAGGAAAACTCTCGCATCTCAATCACCTTCTTCCGACTCTTCCGCGTGATGCGTCTTGTGAAGCTCCTGAGCCGAGGGGAGGGCATCCGGACGCTGCTTTGGACCTTCATCAAGTCCTTCCAGGTATTCCTTTACTTATCTCTAAGTAAGAACTAACAGGGGTTTTTTTTTCCTCCGGGTAGCCCCTCAGGAAGGGGGGCTTTCACCCAAGTTTCACCCAAGTGCCTGAGCTCAAAGGCTGCTGGTCAGAGCTGTGCGCACCAGTGACACGTGGCACGAATGAGACTCAAGTAAATGGGGCTCGCGAGGGATGACTGCCTGCGTATGAGTTACATCTTTAAAGCATGAGTAATTGCTTGAGACCTTCCTGGATAGCCTTGATAGTTCAGTTCAACTCAATTACTGCCTGTCTGTGACTCTTCAATCTCCTCCTTTTTTTTTTTTTCTATTTTAGCTGTATTTTATATCTGTTGCTTTAAGCGAAACACACAGCTATGGGGAAGGCCTGGTTCTCAATTAAGTTTCCCTTAAGCCTTGTTTTGAGGATTTCCAGTGAGTATTAGAGGTGTGTGGCCCCCGTGCTTTCATCCAGGAAGAAGTTTGCCCTTTTGGTCCCACACCTTTTGCCCTGGTAACGATGCCAATTTATTAAATTGCTGCTGCTTTTCCACTGGAGGCAGGTTGCATTTCAGTGGTAGGTAGAGCACCAGAGTAGATAGGGGAAGGCGAAGGAGACCAGACTGGATAAGAATCATCACTTCTGGGGGAAAACAAACACCAAGAGATAGCTATTTGCTAGAAAAACTGCTTCCAAGCCAGCCCATAACCTAGCCATGTATAGAAAAATGGTAGCTAGATATGAAGCATAGCATATTTCTGTATTTTACAAGTACTAGACCTGGATTTACTGGGCCAGCACAACCTGGCTGTTCGCTGGGGCAGGTCCAGAGGAAGTGTCAGGGAAAGACAGCACAGGAATACAAACGGTGGTCTAAACATGAGAAAAGATGCAGGACACGCCACTGGACAAAAGCATGAAAGAGTAACTTGTGCAACACACGAGTCTTGAAACAGCAACCATATATCCCTCAGATTGAGGCTTTAAACGGTTGATAGCATTCGTATTGACTCAAATGGGAAAGGAGCTGATCCACGCTTTAAAACTTAAACCTCACCAGCTACAACGCAAGCTGGGACCAAAGCCTGCAGTGCTATGGATCACCACGACTTCTGTCTCTGTCAGCCGAAGTAGCACATGTGTACACCAGGGACCAGTCTGGACCATTTCCAGTGCAGTTCTCAGGGGGTCTCAGCAGCCAGACCCCCAGGCTCATGCAAAAGACTCTGGTTGCACACTCCTTGACTGCCAGAGGATCTAATATTGCACAGCAGTTTTCTGACACATCCGTACCACAAGCGAATTTTTCCATTGCTTACATGGTTGCTATCTTCCAGGTTGTTATTTGAGTGGCACCAGTGGGAACCGTTTTGTCTGCATGCATAGGAATGAGATTCTCTTGGCACAGCTCAGCCATCTGTGATGCAGGGGACAGAGTCACACTGTCCCGTTCCTGCTTCTCCTCCCCTTGCCCCTGTGCCCCTCCAACCTCTTTAGCAATAGCTCCCTCTTATCCTGAGCTCCGCTTTCCACGGCTCTTGGCTGGAGAGGATGAGATGGATGGGAAAGGGAGTGCCTGGTACTTCCCTCCAGTGACCTTCAGACCCCTTTGATTGGAGAGTCACTTTTAGGCAGGGTTGTAGCATGATGGGAGAAAGTATCAAGGGAGGTATCTTCCCCAGCCGGGGGGGCGGGAGAAAAAAAGCACTGCAAGCAAGTGCCTTTTCCCTTGAAAGCCTTTAGCCATTTATAACATGCTATTCTCTGCTCAGAGCTCCTCCTCTTGCAACTACTGGGAGGCTCCTTTGGTAGCTAAGAATAGCCAGTGTACAGAGCTCTTAACTCAGCCACTCTCACTGTCAAAATCTGAGATCCCTGCAGACTTTGTCTGGCACGGGCTCTTCTCTGTGTCCCCACATGCTTCCAGGAAGCGTCTCTGCTCGCACAGGGCAGACTAATAAGCAACGAACTTGTGCTGGCGTTCAGAGCCCATCGTCACTACTATGTGCCCTGCGCATATGGCGCGCAGTGCTTATATAGAAGTTGGGGCACCGGTCAGAGGAGTGTGTGGTGGGAAAAAGCTCAGCGGGGTTTCCGCCTGCAGAGATAGCAGCAGAGCCCAGGCTGGCAAGTGGGAGGAGTAGGAAGTCAGAGGGGTGCTGAGGGCAAGGCAAGGCCGTGGGAATCACAAGGACAAAGCGGTAAAGCCAGACAAGGATGGAGAAAGAGGAGGACAGAGCCAGAAGAGTAGAATATGGGAGGTGGGGAGCTGAAGGACCCGTGGGGAATAAGGGGCAGAGATGAGTTGGAAGGTGCATCAGTGGAGAGGAGTGGGCTGAGCAGAAGAACATGGAAAGAAAGTGGAGGGCCAGACAAGAAGACACTTTCCCCATCTGCATTTGAAAGGTAGAAGAACTGGTAAGGTTATGCACCTCAGGTCCTGTCTGGACACTATCCTAGGAGCTCTTCTTAGGTCTTGTGTGTATCAAGTCCCAGCTAGATCATCAGAAAATGTTTGGAGCCCAATTCTAAGCTGGTGCATCTCCACTGACATTGTGAGGTAACCACACAGATTTGTCTGACCCCACAAAACACAGGGGAATCTGCCCCTGAGCTTCAAGATGATGATTACAGTTATTGTTTAAAGGTTTGAATTTTTGCCATTTTAAAATTCACATCTCTTTGAGATGATTTCTGCAGACCTTAGACAAATTCCCATAGTGGTCCGTGAAAATTTTCCCTCAATTCTTCCTGTAGGATTTAGCCCTGTTGAATTTAGGCATAAATTTCAAATGTGTAAATAATCTTATATTTTAAAAAAATAATGTTGTAGGCTTTTTATACTGTGTGAAATGGGGTGTTCAAAATCCAGATCAGGGACTGTACTCAAATTTTCAGGATGAATGTGTCCACCCACTGCTTCTGAAGTAAGGTCTGAAAATCTCTGGTCTAAGCACTATATATTTCAAAAGCAACAGAGTAGAAAATTCCTCCGCAAAAGCCTGAGCCTGTGAGGTCCCTAGCTGTGTCCTTGATTCCTGCTAGTGGTGGAGGAAACTGATAGCACTCAACACTTTGCTGACTGCACTGGCCTCTTCCTTGCGAGACAGCTCTGCATATCAGGACTCTGCGTTTCCTCTTCAGCAGCTGATCACAGACACTTAGTGCATTGCAGAGACCGTCAACAGACACCTAACACCGAACAGGGAACAAAGCTGATGCTGTTTCAGGTACTTAGGATGGTACCAGCCATTGTAGCAGAAGCCTTGGATTTGGGTCTTGGCAGCTGTTGCGTTTTTGTTTTCACCAGACTGGATCCAGAAAAAATCACATTGCCATTAGCACCAGAATAAAACTGGTTATGAGAGTTTTCTCCCATTGGTAAGCAACTGTACACACATTTTTTGCCCTCGTTTTCCTCACTCTGCCAAGGGCAGGACTGACTTGAAGGCAGCAGAGCTACACCATCACGAGTGGGAGCAGAGTCAGAGCCTGCCTACCCTGGGTGGCAGCAGGGTGGTGGTGGGGAGGGCAAGCAAATGTGGACCTGTAGAGGCATCTAGTGGCCACCTGGCCAAATTGCAGGCCCCACGTTTGGGGCCAATCTCTGCCCAGTTTCCCAAAGCCAGGAGCATGAACCAGGCTCCAGTGTGCCGGACTCGGTGGAGACACAGTGCTCTCTCTTTTTTTTTTTTTTTTTTTTTTTTTTCATTTCTAGGCTCTCCCCTATGTGGCTCTTTTAATAGTGATGTTGTTCTTCATCTACGCTGTGATCGGGATGCAGGTAAGTGATGCTAAAGAGCTCAACTGTGTCTGTCTTCTCCTGTCAAAATTTTGGGAACCGACTTATAAAGTAACTAGATTAATGCGTGGTTGTAGGGGCTTACAAAATGTTTTTGCCCAGTAAGGTAAGACAGCAGCTAACCTTGGTTGGGAAACATTGTCTGCCTATGCACCTCCAACAGGAGCACAACACACTTTAGAAAAAAAATCAAAACCCGACCCATTTAATGGCAGAATGCAATATGCAAATAGTAAAAGGACCATGCCTGCCCTCCACACTCTCAAAGGAATACCCAGCAGCAGTGGCAAAGAAGATTTATTGCCTTGCTCATTGCTTCCTAATAGTTGTTTCAGTGGGCTTATGGCCATGCTGCACTGAACAAACCAAATTTTCCTCTTGCATCACTTTCACACCGGTGTAACTTCCACTGAGTTGTAAAGAGCAGCTTTAGATTTACACTTGTGATGGTAAATATGGGATCAGACCCAACATACTGATGCTCTGTGTTTGTGCCAGTTCTTCAGGAAGCTGCATCAATACAATATCCTATTCAGTTTGCAAACTGAACTTGGAACCGGCCTGAGCATTCATCTGTGCAAGGAACTGATGTTGCATACAGACCATTGAAGAAAGCATGTGATATAGGCACAGTCTGTGACAGTCCTAGCCTCATTTGCCATGCTGCATTTCAAACTAAGCTTCACTTTCCACTGCAGTGTTCATCAAAGATCTCAGACAAGTCAGCCATCTGGGACCAGAGACCAAAGTATAGAAAGGCATGGCATAATTGCTTCCAGAGGTCTTCAAACATGACAGGCTTCTTGGTTTCACAATGCCAACAGAATTAGTAACAAAATTCATCTGTTCTCTGTGACCTTGTTTTGTTTCCTATTATTATAATCACATCTTTTCACAGACTCCAGCTACTCTCCCCCAGTTTGAAAAATAAAACTAATCTTTTCTTGAATTATCATAGGTTATCTCAAGTGCCCCCAGTAATTACAGCTGTCATTTTGTTTACTAGGCTCATACTGTAAACTTGCCAGTTTTTCCTTTAATACCTAACTAGCTCAGATGCTCAAGATCTTACAGGATTGCCTGTGCTATACAGATCACTTGAGAGTATTACACTAGTGTTACATAGCTACACAAAGCATTTAAAATTACTTCCAAGCACCCATGCAGATGGTGTCTACAATAATCGGGACACTGCCAGGGCTAGATGTTTTATTCTGTAATTCTATTCCCTTTTCTGTCAGCTAGTTCTAAGTTGGCTATTTAATCCTTGGCTCATATTCAAGCCTCTGTTTTAATCATCTCAGCAGCCTGAAGATCATACATCTGTCTTTCACATTGATCTAGATTACTAGATCACATCCTGCCCTCCTGTCTTCCAACAAGAAAACCAACTTTTCTCATCTTTCCTCTTTGCTTAGGGCCCACAGACCTGTTATCATCACTTTTTGTCCAAATGGCATCTCAGACATTTTGTGTGCTGCTCTCTTGAACCTGCTGACACATAGAGTTCCCTCACACATAGGGTCACATAGGAAGGAAAATCCTTCCTCGCTTCAGTAAGCAGCTACCTTGAAAGACTAGATGTACCAGATCTGATGAAAATATATTAATTTCCCATGTAAAGGAGACCTACCACTTTATCCCAGCTACTGCCCTGATTTGGAGTGTAACAACATTCAAGCCTCACTACCTAATGTGCCCAAGTGGAAAAATCCAAATTGATGCTAATGGATGAAGCCACTCATGTCATGGCCCAGGAGGCACAGACTGGAGTGGCGATGAGAGAGGAACCTCTACCTGCAGCTCCTCATAGGTGCCTGATGAAAAGCACCCATAGTAGCTGACGCTGGTGCATCGTGTGTGAGGGAAGCCACAGGGTCGATAGGAAAATCAGACTTCCAGCATGGGAAGTTGTCTTGCCTATGCTTGCCTGAAATGAAAAATACAGCCTGCCTCAGCTCAGACTACCTCTGAGCATTTAATCTGTCCTCCTGCTCCTCCTCAGTGCAGCTGGGGCTGTCACTGCTACCCACAGCGTGGGGCCGGTTGGGGCTGAGGAAGGCCCACACATCCATGAGGAACCGCTGCAGAAAGCCTGCCACATACAGACCCTCCCATCTGGCATGGCCTCCCCACCATGGGCCCTGCGCTTCTCTCCACGTCGTTGTTTCTTTTGGGGTGTTAATTATCAGTGACATTTGCTTGAAAAGAAGCTCTGTGTTCTCTCAGAGCTGCTCTGTTCCTGCTGCTCCTTTTGGCTATGAGATTACAGCTCTCGGTCCTTGATATCTCTGTCACGTTGCTGTCGATGGGGAATAAATACTCCTGACTAACTATGCTGTGCACAGACCTTTCTGCCAGGCAAGGTTTGTTAAGCTCTCAGTCCCAGTCCCTAAAAGTACCAAAGCTTTTTCAAAGAAGCCCGAAGCTCTCCTGCACTGGGGACTTCACGTGAGAGAGCAGGCCCCTAAAAAGGTTTGCTGATGGTTGCAGGCTTCGTGCGACGGTTGGTCAGGCATGGAAGGAAGCTGTAAGCCACCCTTGTCTGGGCAAATCTAGTCATCATCTTCACTCTGCTGTGTTCTGGAGGGGGGCCTGAAACACCTGCTGGTGACAAGCATGGCTACGAGAAGGGCAAGCATTTGGACAATTTCCAGATACAAGGCAACATACTTTACATTGTTCTGGGAAGATCCAAGGCACCCCACAGAGCTGAAAGCTCAAGGCTTTGCAGCTGCTGGTCTTTTGCTATCATTGCCTCCTGGTGAAGACAGATAAGCAATGAAGGATGGAGCCTTTTCCTCTGTGTTATTGATTTCTTTCAGCTGGACCCCCTCCCCATATAAGCGCCTGTTAAAATAAGGTCCCATATCACGTATTCACAGTGTATGAAATAAGGAAGGATGTCTTGTTTTAACGAAAGATGCCTCTTGTTACAGAATAAGTGCTTTTCTGGTGATAAAGCACAAGCAATGGAGGCAACAGCAAATGCAAAAGACCTGTGGAAATGATTTTTTGAAAGAGCAGATTCTGTTAAATATCAGAGTCAGGGTGAAGCCAAGAGCTACAGGTGACAAGAGGTTTGGGGATTTTGCAGGGCTAACCTGAAAAGACCTCTGCTCTCTGCCAGGTGTTTGGTAAAATTGCGCTGAACGATACCACAGAAATCAACCGCAACAACAACTTCCAGACCTTCCCCCAGGCAGTGCTGCTGCTTTTCAGGTGGGTGTCTGACAGCTCGGGATTGTGTCAGTCTGGGAGCACGATTCCTCTGCTCTCGGGCACAGCTTATCTCCTTCTACCATGTCACGCTCATGAGGTGAGTAGAAACATCTTGTCCCTTAGCGGGGGAGCCTAGGAGTTATGTCAGATGAAACGACCAGTCCATTAAGCCTTGTACCCTGCCATCTGACACTGGCCAATGCTCAGTGCTGGGGAGGGAGGCAAGTCTTCCTACTCAGAAGGAAGGGAGCCAGTTTTCAGTGCTCTCAAATGTTGATCTGCATCACAAACTCCTTTTGTTAAAATCGAGCCAGTACAACTTCCACTTTATTTTATCAGGGAAGGGGACGTGAACTCCCACTCATGCTTTGGCATGGCCATACCCAGTTCAGCTTAGCACATCATCCTGCTCCAGCTGTGGCCAGGTGTGCCAGGGCCAGGGAGGGGTGCTGAAGGGGTGGGGAGTTGGCACAAATTCAACACTCTCTCCTCGTTTTCAAGGAGTTTTTTCATGCAATCCATAGCCATGTCACACACATGTTGATGACTCCAGCTGGTTGGAGCATGACGGCACCGTACACAGACTAGGCAAAGCCAGTCAGGAACAACATGCTGATGATGGCAACAAAGCCATAGAGGAGCAGGGGATGGCAGTGTATGTCAAAGCCCAGCCATCAGCCTAACTTGCTTTTAATTTACCTCAGTGGCAAAATTTCCATTAATATTCATGGGAGCAGGAACAGGTTGCTAATGTGCCAGTCTCTCTCACATCGAAGGTCACTACTGTCTTCCCTTGCTCTTTGCCATACCCAGGTGTGCCACCGGTGAGGCCTGGCAGGAAATCATGCTGGCATGTCTCCCAGACAAGAAGTGTGACCCAGAGTCGGAGCCAGCCAACTCCACCGAAGCCGATCACTCCTGTGGCAGCAGCTTTGCTGTCTTCTATTTCATCAGCTTCTACATGCTCTGTGCCTTCCTGGTGAGTCTGCCCCAGTGAGTGAAACCTACCCTCTGTCTGACTGAGCCTCCCCAGATATCAGCACTGCACAGCAGAAGAATGATCTTAGAGAGGGGAAATCTCACCATGGGGTCTTTCGCAGCAGCACCCTTTCAGTGACAACGCCCCCTTGGTCACTGCCATTCCTGCCTCCATTCAGCTCTGGAGGATGCTCTGTTTCCAATCCCAATCCTTTGTATACAGCGAAGGAGTGCTCTTTCCCCCTCCCCCTCGCTGAGAAAACCAAATTAGCGTGTTGTGGGCTGTGCTGAGGCTAGCAACGCCTCAGCCACACTTCCCACCTTCCCTCCTACCTTCCTTCTGGCTGCTGAGCAGGTTTTTCCTCCCCTGCCAGCAGCAATGACTGTGAGAATACACATATCCCACTTGCATCTGCTCCGTGTTGGCAGTGCGGCATTGCTCAGAGCAACAGCACATGCTCTGCAGCTGGCATCAGTGCGCAAAACTCTCCCAGTGAACAGCAGCAACATTTTAAAAGTTTTGGTCTTGCGCCAGAAGAAAGGACTTTTATCTCAGTCTCACTGCCTGTAGAGGATAAATCCCAGGTTCTCCCACCACTACCCCATTCTGCTGGGCAAAGACACAGGTAAATAAAAAGCCGTCACAGCATGTCTAAGCATTCAGCAAACTTGGGCCTCATCCGTTCAGTAGGGAAGAGAAAAATGTGACCAACTGAGAATGTCCCGCCTCTGGGATCTTCCCATTTAAACTGGGGGCCTCGCATGGGGGAACAGAGAACCCACCCCCAATGGCTTCCTAATTTTATGAGTCCAAAGCCAGACCTTAAATGGAGAACCCAGTAAAGTCTACTGTTCCTGCCTCATCCATCAAGTCATCTCTGTCCTTGTTTGCAGATCATCAATCTTTTTGTAGCTGTTATAATGGATAACTTTGATTACCTGACACGGGACTGGTCCATTTTAGGACCACACCACCTGGATGAGTTTAAAAGGATCTGGGCAGAGTATGACCCTGAAGCCAAGTAAGTAACTCAGCCTTGGTATCAGAGCTCCTGGGGAGAACAAGCCTGTTATTTTCTGTTCTCTAGACCCAGTGCAGTAAGTGCTATGTTCCTCCTCCAGGAACACTTTTTTTCCTGCAAAAATCCTAAAATAGATACTTCCACAAGGTATTTCTGGTGAATCTATAAGCCAGCAGTGCAATGATACACACAAAAATCTCAGCATTTAGGCTTCAATGTTACCTGGCAGGACATTGCTTCACTTTCAGTTGGGGGGAAATATAGACTGTTAAGGGAGGGGCAGCAGGTTATTGAGCAAAGGAGGTTAGAGGGTTGTTTTATTGTTGCATGTGTTTGGACTATTGAGCTGTGACTCTTCTGTTTGACTTTCTACTCACAGTAGAGCTGCTGTGCTCAAATCTCCGTTTTGTCATATGTCATATAGACCCATCACACCCTGTTCCTTCACATGGCTGCATTACATTGTCTGCAGGGTTATTCCCATCAGCAGACTTGCAGGGATTTAAAGTTACACAAGTCACACAAGGGCTTAACTGACATTCAGTGTTATATGCTCTGTTTGACACGTGCTTAGGCTTAAAGTGCATTTAGATCCCTGTGGCATTACAGTACAGTTGACATTGTAATTGCAAAGCTCCCTTCATAATGCAAAGACTGTGGAAAGAGATCTTGGTGTAAACTAAAAGCAGATCTCTTTAGGAGACATAGTGTCAAGATTAGTTTGGGCTCAGGTTCTGCAATATGTGAGGCCATGTCACATTATCCGAGTGATACATAAATTGAAACCCTTCCTCCCATCCATGGTGACTGCCCAGAGAGACTTTTCATATGGATAGTGAATAAGCACAGAATTCTAATAAATATAATGTTTCTTAACAAAGAGATGCTACTATTTGTGTTTCTCTGAAGGCAATACTGCAGTGGCTGAAGCCATACAACAGATAACCGCTCAGTCCAGATGACATTCTGTTCTTTCCCATCTATAAATGGGAAGGTCTTTTTTTCCCTCTTCCCTGTCCAAGTCCCATGCTTGAAGCCCCATCACTGGCTCTGGTAGCTCTCATCCCTCCATGAGAGAATTCTTCTTTTGAGATGCCATTTACAGAACTTAAAAGAAACTCAGCTGCTGCTGTGGAGGAAATAGTGCACTCTGTTTTGCACTGGCTCCAGTGACAGCCTGAAATATAAACAAGTATCAAAAGACAGTGGCTTGGGGCTATTTGTATGGGAGGTAAAGCACCAACCAAAAAGAGACCCTTTGCACATCTGTGCCTGCTATAGACCCAAGACCAACAGGTAAACAAGCAGCCATAGATTTTGATCAGGTCAGTGGTGGGGGGACAACCCCAAATTTTCCATTTATGCACTGAGGAACTGCAGCGTTCAAAACACTGCAGTAAATTCTTGCAAGTATTGACTCGTGTATGACTGACAGCTGGGTTTTCTGTACTGGTAAGAGTTATATGAGTGCTGGGCAAATCCTGAGGAATGCACCGAATGCAAGAGGCCTGAAATGATACCTTCAGCTGTGCCAAGGCCTCAGGGAGTGGCAGCGCGGGGCTGGAAAGATGGCAGTGATACTTCTAGCTGCACCCACACTCTGCAGGCAGATCAGCAGGTCACCCCATGGTAAGGATGTGACCCTCACTGTGCTTTCTTCTTTAGGGGACGGATCAAACACTTGGACGTGGTGACACTGCTCCGGCGGATTCAGCCCCCCCTGGGCTTCGGGAAGCTCTGCCCTCACCGGGTGGCTTGCAAAGTAAGGCATGCTGCAGCTCAGGGAAGGCTGGGAGTCACAAGCAGCTAAATACCCCATGAGAGCATTTTGTAGCTGAGCCTGCTGCACAGCCACGGCACCTGCTAGTTCGCTGCCTGCCGGGCAGGGGCTGGCAGTGGTCCCAGTGAGAGCAGTGGCAGAGTGTTTGAACTGTCCCCCCTGATCCCCCTGAGCCGCTCCCTGGCTCCTCTGGGCGGCACCTACCTCGCCGGGGGCTGGAGGGTCACCAGCTGTCCGGCTGTCCACTAGTCAGAGGCATCAGCACACTGCCAGATCTCTCTCCAGCTAGGAGAGAGTGTCCATGTGAACTACAGCTCTCAAATACCGAGCACTGAAACAACCACATGTATGTTTGCGGTATCAAATACACATCCCAAGACAGATTAGGACAGATAGAAATAACAGGGCAAGTAAAAATATCTCTGATATTTTCTTCAGACTAAATAGTGCACCAAAAACCTAGTGTTATCTCTCATTCTTGCATAAATAACCGACGGATACTAAACAGAAAGGTGAGCAAGGTATTAAAATACAGTAAGGGCAAGGACAGATTTTCTGTGAAAATGTCTCACTCATTTCTTTGGTTGTGGGATTCCAGCTATGAAAAGGGTCTCTCTCTAGTGAATAATGACTTGTTTATAACCTTTACGCTTCCTTCACTTGAAGTTCTTTGTTCATCTCCTTTGCAAGTCCCAGAGTTTGTATGTGACACTTGTGGTTGTTTCTTATCTCAGTCTCCAAGCAAAATAAAAAGCCTGGGGCCTATACCCAGAAATACCTGATATCTGTGGCCTACTGCTGATCCCTTTCAGTCTGCTGTCTAGCAATTGTTTGTTGTCTCCATCTGGTTCAAACCCCCCAGGTCTATGATTGCAGTGGTAGTGATGGGGGATGACCCCTTTTCCTCCAATTCGGTACTGAACCAGGCCTGTTGCATGAAAGCGGCAGAAGGCAGAGCTCAAACAAAATCAGCCCTGAAAGCATAAGAGTTCAAACCAAGTCCCTGGTGTCTCTTACCTCCTGAGACAGTAGGGACCTAAGATCCGGTGACTCTGCTACATCTGTCTCAGGTAGACGTTGTTGGTCTCACTGAAGTTCACCCTGCAGCTGCAACAACCCTCAGCACACACTCTCTGTCCTACATGGCTTTACAGAATTACTGCAGGGCAGACACAGCCTTGTTTTAAAAGGGAGAGGGGGAATAGTTGAATAAAGCAGACCAGCTTTCACGTTCAGCTAATCCCCTTTCTTCAAGCCTGCCACCTAAAAGAAAGCTTCTGGCTCTCTGTTTATTTACACTTGCACCAGGCATAGCTTTAGCACAGGCGAGTTTGCAAGTGCCTCATGAGGTATGAAGAAATCAGTTTGCTCCTGATAAGGAAAAAACATGTCATTTAAATGCCAAATGGTTTCGGGACTGGAACTGAAATCTCTGTCCATGTAATACATTGTGGGAAAATGCCCACTGGCCACTGGGGAAAATGAAGGTTAGAATGTGATAGCCACATTGAAGAAAATGGAGTATCTAGCAATGGGAGAGAGACCCCAGGGCAAACACACCACAGCTGGGACCATCAGTGGATACGACAAGTACTTTTATAATTGTGTAACTAAATCCACAGGCCATGGATGCTCACATAAGAGGGAGGCAGGCTCTGGAGGTCACCATGGCGGCATAAGGAAGAGCATGCTTCAGTTCATGTGTTGGCAGTATGATTGTTCTCTTTCTTCTCCTTACTCCACAGCGCCTTGTCTCCATGAATATGCCACTGAACAGTGATGGGACTGTCATGTTCAATGCCACTCTCTTTGCATTGGTCAGAACAGCACTGAGGATCAAGACAGAAGGTAAGAAGCTTGCTGACTGCAAGGGTACAAAGGTAGTTGAGTGGTGTTCACACCAAAGTGTGCTGAGCTGGAATACAATAAGAAGGACGTCTTGTGTAAAATGATCCCAGTTACTCGTATGCAGCACGTGGTACAAAAAGCAATGTAAAGATGTTTAGAGGAAAAATACCTTCTAGGGAGAGAACAGTGTTTCCAGTTACCTAGAAAGCTCGTGCTTCCTATGGTATCATCTGAGATTATTGATCACATTCTTTACAATGGTCTCAAAGTTAAAAGTTTTACATCAATGTCTGCTCAAACAGCAGTCAAGGGAAGGAAGAAGCAAAGAAGGCAAAGAAGCCTCCCTTTGTGCAAACTGGCTGCAGTGCTGTGCCATTTTTTGACTGTTGTTGCCACTGATCTTCCAATCCAAGGGAGGCAAAAGAGCTTGGACTTGAGGGTCTCACCTCACTAAAACTCTTCCTATGTTTCTATTAGCATGAGTTAACATCACATCATAGCGACAGTGGTGTTGTAGGCCTAAAGACAGATGAGAAGCAAAGGGACTCTTAATAGCTTTGCATAGACCAGCGGGTATAGTTGGGGAAAGAAGACAAGATTTTGGGCTCAGCTTGTTCCCTTTGTTGCACTCTCTCCCCTGCTGTAATGAAAGATATTGGTCCTGAGTCAAAACCTGACTTCAGGTATTAATGAGATGCTCTAAAAGAGCTTGTAGGTCTGTGATTCACAGCTAAACACTTCTGCCTCAGGAGTGGCTACATTACATTTCAGGCACGGGAAAGCAGAGACCAGCAGAACCCTAATTTACTGTGCCAGGATTATACTGACAGCTGAGCCAAAAAAAGTAGTAAGATTAAAAAATTACATTAAGGCCTTGAATGTTGTGCTAAACAGAATTTTCTCTCCTGAGGCAAAAGCCAACCGCAACCCCTGTAGGACATCTTGTGTCTTGTGAAACAAAGACCCAAAAAGGACTCAAATTTTCTTGTCTGTCTTCGCCTCAAACGCTTGGAGACATTGCCAGTGAACTCCTGGGAAACCACCTGAAGCCTCAAACTGCTTGCTTTCTTGCCTTAGCAGGATCTTGTAAGTGGTTAGGGCAGGAGTATGGAATTAACCCTCCTGAGTCAGCTTCCTGCCTTTGATGCTGTCCACCTGTTTCATCCTCTGCAAGTTACTTAGTGTCCCTGTCTTCACTGCATCCTATTGAGAAAGCTACTGCCATGCAGAGCACTGTTGCAGCACACTGAGGAGCCTTAATGCTGGGGAGCAATAAGAAAAGCTGCAGGAACAGCCCCTTTAAGAGGACAAGATAGTGGTTTCACACACCTAGAGAGAGAAGAGAGTTTCAATTATAAGGTGTCTAAATGTACATAAATCAAGAAATTAAATGGAAGGCAAGTTGTTTGGGAGGAAGTGGATATCTAGAAGGAAAGAATATAAACAAAATCTGCTTGACTCACTCTCAAAGGGGTAGTGTGGCTTGATTAATGTCTCCTTTAGCTCAGAGTCCATTGGAGGAACGTGTAAAGTCTAAATTCAGTTACATAAAAGGCTTATTATAGCCTATGCTATTCTTCAGAGAATAAACATGAATAACCTGGGACAGTCCTCTGAGTCAGACAGTGAAAACCTTGCACATTCCTGGAGTGCCTTGTCTGAACACTGTGCAGACTCTCCGAGGTAGACTCTTGGCACCATGTGAAGAACTTTGTATCTACTGGGAGGCAGGGACTGCAACATGGAATTCTTGGGAAGTGCTGCAAGCAGGCCCGGGTCTTCAGATTTCTATATGCACCTTTACCACCAATTATTTGTGTTCCCCAAGCTGTAGTTTTCCATTAACTGACCTCTATTCTCGTCATATTTAACCTTAACTGGATCTCAATTAAAATTTGAAGTGTTAGATGAGACTGTTGCTCTTTGGGATGAAGTAGCATGGTTCTGTTGTTTCTGGCTGTTGCAGACTACCAATCACTAACACAGTCACCTTCCTACCCTGAGTTGACTATGGTATTTAGGAAGAATAAATTGCTTTTGCTATGAGGGGACTTTAGCAATGGTCAGAGCATCTCTTCGCCCAAAACTTTCCACTATTGAAAAAGCTCTCATGTTTTCCTCCTAAAAGTGCCATGCCAGACATGAAATTGCTCCTCTGCAGGGTCTCCTTAATTCCTGTCTCTGATGATTTTCACCCTGCAGGTAACCTGGAGCAAGCCAATGAAGAGCTGAGAGCAATAATTAAGAAAATCTGGAAGCGTACCAGTATGAAGCTGCTGGACCAGGTGGTGCCCCCCGCAGGTGGTGAGTGCAGAATCTTGTCCCGGTCTCTGAATCTCTCTGTCTTTTTCCCCACCTGACATGTCCTACTGCACCTCGTGGTCATCAGATGGAATATGGGGGACAAACTTTCTTCTACAAGCTGTTACCTGTATGTCATCAGACAGATCTGTCTCTGCCTGTACTAATATGAATAGCATGTTCTCACTGCTGAGAAATCAGGGAAGGAAGAAAACAGGTATAAACAGGAGTTAGAAAACTTTATTCCTAGTTCTTGCCCCAATTTGATCATAGGCATTTGCTCCTCTGGACATTACCTGATGCCTGCTCAGTGCAAAGGAAGCAGGCAGAGCTAAGTAGCTCCAGGGAGGATGATGTGGACTTTATCTGATTGTGTAAGAGCTATGGCTTTACACTCAAGTTAAGGATGCAGTCCCATCTCATACCCCCTTCACATTTAGTGAAAACTACCTTTACTGTGGCATATAATTCTTTTTTTTTTTTTTTACTCATGTAACTGCTTTCTACTATGGTACCTGTCAAAGACTCATGTACCTGGGGACATTCCTCAGACAGACTGAACTGGCGTAACAGTTTGCTGTGAGTTTCTAAGCAGTGTGCCTGGTAGGCTGTAATTACCAGGCCTCTGGGCAACTCCTTTGCTAGGCTTCTTGGGTCCCCAGGTGCATGGGCATTCAGTGTGGCCTTCACTGACCTTCCAGGTGGCTCCAGGGGCTACAGCACAAAGCAGCACTTGGCATTTATTTAACAGTTGCAGCCAGGTACTGAATGTTGCGCAGGCTGCTCTGAAGTCAGTGGACCATGTCTTATAAAATTTCCAGTGGGTTTGGAGAAGGAGGAGAGTTATTTGGATAAAAACTTATTGTGTATTTTGGCTCATTGACAGTTCATATTGACTAAGAATTACAGCAGTGCTATTCACAAAACGAGAAACCCTGCTTTGTAATATCTCGGTTAGTAACAACCTTGGCTGCAGTGATCACAATATTGTGGAGTTCAGGATCCTGCTGAGCATGCTGAATGTTAGTACTAAGACAAGGATTCTAGATTTTAGAAGAGCTAACTTCAGCAGCTAACTTCAACTGCTCAGAGCTCAGTTGGGAGGGACTCTGTGGGATGTTTCCATGGAGGATAAAGGAGCACGTGAGTGCTGGGAGTTCTTCAAGAACGCTCTCTTGGAAGCACAAACCCAGTTTATCCCCTATAAAGGAAAGGGAAGTATGCAGAGCAAAAGGCCGCCTTGGCTCAACCACAAGCTCCTGGGTCTGCCCAAAACCAAAAGAGAAGTGTACCAGAGATGGAGAAGTGAAAGGTTATCTGTTGAGAACTACAAGGGCATTGCCAAAGCGTGCAGAGATGCAGTTAGAAAAGCAAAAGCTCAGCTTGAATTGAAACTGGCCAGAGATGTCAAAAATCACAAGAAACAGTTCTTCAGGTATGCAAACTGCAAGCAGAAACAAAAGGAAAACATAGGCCCGCTGTTAAACAAGAGACATGAATCAGTCACTGACAATGCTGAAAAGGCAGAGGTTCTTAACACTTCAGTCACCTTTGTCTTTACCAGCTCTGATGGGTCCCAGGCCTTGGGAATGAAAAGCCAGGTTGATCCAAACACAGACCCACCATGAATGAAGGAAGAGTTAGTATGTGAATTATTACAGGAGCTTCAACCCTACAAATCGATGGGCCCTGACACCATCCACCTGAGGGTGTTGAGAGAGCTGGCTGATGTCATTGTGAGGCCATTCTCCATAATCTTTGAGAATTCATGGAGATCAGGGGATGTCCCAGAGGACTGGAAGAAGGCGAGTGTTACCCCTATCTACAAGAAGGGGTCAAGGGAGGATCTGGGTAATTATAGGCCCGTTAGTCTTACTTCAGTCCCTGGGAATGTTATGGAACGAATACTCTTAAGGGCCATCACAAGTCAAACGAAGTACATGGCTGGGAAAATCCAACACAACTTCACTAAGGGCAGGTTGTGCAAAATCAGTTAAAAAGCAA
>VZTL01038678.1:0-26880 GCA_013400535.1 Scopus umbretta
TGGCTGGGGTTAAACACAACAGGCGGTCAGGCAGATGAACTTACCATAATCGCTTAATGTACAGTGCTTTGTTATTGTGTATCAGACCCACATAGCCTGCTCTTTGTCTTGTATTTAATCTCAACAACCACACAAACAAAAGGAGTGTGTTTGATGTCCTATGGTGCACATCCTTGTCCAAGCAGAAACTTTGAGGAAACCACATTAAAAAAACAAATCACACACAGTTACTTTACTTCCAAAAAAATTCATGCTCACAGGTAGGTATACCATTTCTTCCATACTGCCTAACATGTCATGGCTACAGTATCAGTCAGTATTAGAAAAACGTGGATATAATTGCCACAGTCTGCCAACAATCATTTCCTACTTGGGTTTAACTCTCATTTACCAGCACTGCCAATCTCACTACAGATACACTCACATAGGTTACCTGAAGTCAGAAGTGTCAAGCATCTAATCTAAGTCTAGACTCCCTTGACAGCAAAGTGTGACTGACACCTCCAGTGCTGTCTAAAATGGGTGGAAAATAAGCTTCACAGGTGCCTGTGCATCTGCCTTTTGAGTGCAGAGGGAACACATTAGCAGACAGCAGTCTTTAAGGCAGCTAATGGGAGGGCGATGGACTCCATGCATGGAGACTTTTTAACAGACAGGCATTTGTCAGGAATATGGCAGGTGAGGATTGGTAATTTAGTTCTGATATCTCTCTCTCTGCTGCTACATGTAAATCCTATAGCTTTTCCTTGTAGTCCCCTGCTGCATTGCCAGCTGATAAGATGGAACGTTTCCCTGGACTGCTGCCTCTGCAGTAACAAATGCCTTCGAAACTCATCCTCATTTATCCAGTATTTGAGTAAGAGTTAGCTATCATTTTATAACCATTTTTTTCTTACCCTGACGCAAATTGTGCTATCCTTTTTCAGCTCTCCTCCCACACTTCTTTCTTGTTTTCCTTGTGATCTTTTCATGATGTTCTTACAGAACACACAGTAACTGTATATCATATCAGTGCAATTTAGCAGACTGAATATTCTGCATAAAACACAATTGGTGAGTCTGCCTAAATAATAAAAATAACTGATTTATTTAAGATATAGTTTAAATATTAATAAAAAGAGCACTGTAACATGTAAAATCAGCTTCAAGCACTTATATAACTGCCATTTACCAAATTATTTCATACACAAGTCAAACTATTGAAATAAAAACTGTCAGACCCTGCCCTTTTTTAGAAGGTGAAAGGAAGTCTTTTATTTCAAGCAGCCAGAGTTCATTCACTATTTCAGTAGAAGACAAATAATATTTTGTAAAAATTAATATAGAGAACAACGTTTTTTCTGCTGCTTATGAACCTAAAAACTAGATGGCAGCAAGAGAGAGAAAGAGACTTTTGAAAAATAAGCTTGGTCATTTTGGCATCATCCTTCAAATTGCTGTTCTCACAACAAAGACTTAAACCATAATTTGGGGATGTTACAGAGTGGAATGAGAAAGAACTATTACCCACTCAATAAATCCAAGAAAAGTCTCTTGAGTTCTCTACTGGCTCTGCTAAAACATTAATTTTTGTCATCTATGATTCTCTGTATAAAAGCTCGCTGTTAGAAAGGCTGGTGCGTCTAGAGAGGTTTTGATGAGATTATAAATTTGGCTGGTAGAATGAACAGTAATGATATCTAAAGCTTCTCTAGGGTACTTGGTTTGGTACCGTGCAAATGTTTTGATCAAGACATTAGGGGAACACAAAATCAACAGGTCAAACATTAAAAGGATTAAAAACTGATGAATTGGTCTCATAGTATATCTGTGAATTATTACCAAGCATGAAGGCTGTAGGAGAGAACCTCTGTAATTTGTTCTGTTCTTCTATTTACTAGGAAGAAAATTATAGCATCATAGGATCATATAGGTTGGAAAGGACCACAGCAGGTCCTCTGCTCCAATTTTCTGCTCAGAGCAGTGTCAGCTATGAACTCAGAAATTCTGCTACTGATGAAGATTAGACTATTAAGCAGAAATTGAAGGCATGTAAAGAATGGGGGAAACAGTTTACTTAGACCTATTTAAATATATCTGTCTGGACAGAAGAAAAATCAAGTGGAGTTTTATATTGTTAAATATGAAGTGAGACTGGAGAAACAAGCATCAAATGGGAGATTTTGTGCTGATGAATTCATTTATATGCTGGTATACAATAAAAACATTTTAATATATAAAATATTCAGCAAAGGATTGTAGCCAACTCTTTTATAATCTATTATTCCAGTGTTTACAAAACCAGGCTCTCATTAATTTTTAAATCAACTAGCTAAGTAGGTATTAAAAACTATTTTTGCAGAAGATTTGGAATCAGTTCTTTTGTTCCACAAGGAATTCTGAAATTTCATATCACACAGAAGAAAAACTGAAAACAACTAAACATCTGAGAAGAATTTGATTAATTAATGAAAGGTAGGAATCTGGACAGTATCTGAAGCTGATGTGAAGGCAACAGCCAAACCTGAGCTGTAAGTGCTCTCAGTGCAAGATTAGCCAGACAGGCTGATCTTCACCTCACAAGTGTAGACAGAAGAATATTGATTATTGCAAACTCTATATCTGCCACCAAGACAGCAAGTGGTCTGCTGGCTTCTGGTGTCTGTAATTCAGAAAAGGTTCAATGAAATAGAAAGAATACTGAGAAGAAGCTTTTTTAGGAGAAAGCTGAAATTATTGAAAACAAATGAGCCAACGATCTCAGTCTCTTTAGTTTAACAAAGGGAAAGTTAAATGATGACATAATCTCAGTCCATAATACTGACAAGAAGAACAGATTTTTTTTTCAATCTGACAGACAAAACCAGAACAAAACACAGTGGCTGGAGATAGAAGGAAACTAGATTTAGATTGGCAAGGAAGAACAAATTTGCAACATTGAAAGTAATTAACCTTTGGGGCAATATAGCATCATTTGTAGTGGTTTTGCCATATCAAGTCACATTCTAAAAACTAGGCTTTTGCTAAAACAGGAATTGCTTGAGTGACATTTTATTATATAAAGGACTCAGCCAGAGGATTGTAGCCAGCTCTTTCCAATTTATAATCTATTACTCCAGTGTCTTAAACTGAGCTCTTATTAATTTTTAAATCAATTAGCTAAGCAGGTATTAAAAGTTATTTCTGTACATGATTTGGAATCAGTTCTCTCATTCCACAAGGAATTCTGAAATTTCATATTGTTCAGTAAAAAACTGCAGACAAATAAACATCTCAGAAGAATTTAATTAATTAACAAAACCTTTCATGTCAATATTATCAAAGTATCTCAGACTTCAGCACTCTGGTTCATTTCGTTTAAACTCTTATATTAAAATGTTAAAGAGACTATATTATGTTTACTAAGTATGTCAGATCAGATTGATATAAATGTTTCAACACTGTCAAAGAGAAATATTAGACATTCCCATTCTCCCATCACAGCAGTCCCATGAAACATTAGATTTAAACAGAACTGTATTGTTCTGGAAGAATCTGTTCTTCTTCAGTCCTGTCTGAGGCAGTTAGTTGACAGCATCTTTTATTCTTGCCCGGGTAATACTTTCCAAACCTAATCATTGTTACTGCAATAAGAGACACTAAGTCCAAGAACAAACTGCAACGTCAACAGGACAACAGGAAAAACAATACACGTAACCATGAATACAGTGAACTGAATAATTCTAGTCTCACTTTGTCATTTTCCTTATTTCCCCATTTTGTCTTTTTCCATTTTCCAATAGTTTTATTTAATCTGTAGCTTTTCCTATTTGCCATTTCTCTATTTTCTAATTATAGACTCGGTCCTAATACAAAATAATATATTTTTGTCCTTTCTTTCTTTCTTTTCCAAACACTGTCCCCATTCCACCTTTTTCCAACTCTTGATAGTCTCCTGCCTTCCCCAAACCTTTCCCATTGTCATTCCAGCATTTTACTTAGTTCTCTTCATCTCCTACTGTCATCCCACAGGCTAAGATGGCATTCAATGGGTTTCCCCTCCTCCCTCTATGCCAGCTGGCTTCTCTTTTCTTGCCAGTTTCTAGAAGAACAAGCTTGACTCTCATGCTGGGCAGCAGCATATTAGCAGAAGAAGATGCATGTAACACAGCTGGTCAGTGACTACAATAAATAAAGTACTGCTGGAGCACAACTGCCTGCACTGATCTGGTACATATTTATAAGCTGCCGACCAGCACAGAGCAAAGAGACAAATGGTCTGTCTTCCATAGCATTACACAACACTTTATTTTTTTTTTTTTAATGTGAGGCTGAATGTGAGCACTGTCCTTGCTGTGTAATTGTCACTTGTGTCCCCATCCACAAGAACTGGGAAGGGCAGCATCAGCTGAGAATATACCCAATGTCTGTGAGGAGGACCGTAGGGGAGACTGGGAGGAGTTAGAGGCTGAAATTATTATGGAGGACACATCATATATGTACCAGGAGGAAGGAAGCCTCTGCCATTGTCTCAGAGTTACCTAAAGAATGAGAGGCTGCAAAGCAGAATTATTTTCTGTAGATTGTGGATTACTTCAGCAAGGCTTGAGATTGGAAGGTGCAGGGAGCTCTTGGAGGGTGCAGGAAAGACTTGTCATTCTTTGTTTTGAGGAGGATGCTAAAATCCCAGTCAAAACTGCACTGCAGTGTTGGTGGAGGCTGACCTGAGGAGACAAGAATAGATGCGAGGAGCTGGAGCACAAGTCATGGATTCAAGCGAGAGGAACACTAGAGCCCTGGGATCATGGTGTTTCTGGATTTGTCTGCAGCTACTAAGTGACCACCAGCAAACTCTTAAGGTTTGGTGGTAGTTTGCCCTAGACAAAGGTTTGAAATAGAATGATACAAAGAACTTCCTTACTTTTTTGTACCAACCTTCAAAAGAGCACAATCACAGTCTGAATAGTGGTTTAATGCAGGTCTGACACCAAAAGCAGCAAGAAATACCAGGACCTGAACCACTGTCCTCCTGTTCCTCCCTCAAAGGCAAGGGGAACAGGGCCGGTGCAGGAGCAATTGCAATTGCACCAGTGCTAAGGTAAATTAAAGATCAGGCAGCAGGTCAAATCAGAGCACACTGTTTTGGTGCCTTACACTGCTGTTTGGTGAAAAAACCCAAACCAAACCAAACCAAACCAAACCAAAACAAAAAAAAACAGCAAAAAAACCCCCACATTTATTTATGCCTAGGGAGTATAAGTTTTGATCCAAAGCCTTGAATAAAGTTTCTTAGCAATAAAGCAGAGGTATAAGGTGAGACTAATGATAAGTAATGCCTGGGGTTTTCCTCTCCTCTGATTCATTCCCTGAACTTGCTCCTGAGAACTGGCACTCCCAGGAGCTCCTGGCATAGCACTAGCCCAAAGATGTTATCAGAAAAAAAAGAATAGATGAATATTAAAAGCAGAAGTCAAGATGATGGTTTCATGATACGAGCTCAGGCCATTAAATCCAGACCTAAATTCTTTCACAGGTGTTCATGCCCTCCCCTCACATCTAGCAAATAGAAGCTGTCTTAGGAAATTTCTTCATTAATGGATTTCAATTGTCTTTTAAAGTTGTTGAGTAGTTTCAGTTCTGAAAGCAAGATTCAAAACACGACATGTTTTTTAATGGAAGAGTTTCTTCCACCTCCTACTCACCCCACATTACAGGCAAGTAATGTTACTTAGGAAAACTTTCACTACAAAGAAATTAAAAAGAAAAAGGGTCATAGAGGATTGCATTGAATTCGAAATGTCAAGCCAGCATGCCATTAATCATAAAATATAGGTTCTTTTAAGCTTTTGCAATTTGTTCCTTTTTCTATGTAATATCATATCTAATGCAGTGTACTCATATTTCAGGCAGAAATAAACACAGAAGAAAGTTGATAAATGATGTTCTGCAAAAAGATATTAATTTATAAGGCCTTAGAAATCCTTTATTAGTGAAGGCAATAATTGCAAATATGATACCATTATCTGTAACTCCTAGCTGATATTTATTCCTTTCCCACAGTTTAGGTAGCATCTTCTATTCAATGTAGTTTCCTTTCTGTAAATAGTTAGATTATTTCTCACAGACTACATACAAAAATCTGTATTAATCTTACTCATTGTGATTAAGTTGCTCTATGGTACTAACATTTCAAAAGGTCATTTAAAATAAAATGGAAGATGAATTGGCCTGCTGGAAAGAAATCTCAATGTAGATACCCACAATTTAAGGCATCTTTGGAAGACAAAGTCAATCAATTGAAGGCTATTCACCTACTTCCCTTTTTGCAGTCTTGATCCAAATGGCCTCTGTTAATCAAGAAATTGAATTTAGCAATAGAAAATCTATTATTCATGTTTCCGAAACAAACTACATACTGATGGATCTTAATAATCCAGAGTAATGCTCCAGGCTGTATTTGTGGACCCAGCTAATGCCAAAGGAGAGCATCATGTCTGTATAGGTTGTAGAATTCTTTCAAGAATCTGGATTAAAAAATCCTTCAGAAAGCAGTGGAAGAAAACAAAGTCAAAACAAAAAAATTCTTCCCTTCTTTTAAACTCACCCACTCTTTTGGCTAAAATACTCAAATATTTATTTTTTTTAATGGTAAATGATAACATATTTCAAACTGTGATTAATCAAATTTATATTTTCAGCCACTGAAATCAGTCACACTCTCCTGTGGAGAGATGAAAAGTCTTTTTTTCACTTCACATTTCTTTTCTCTATGCAGCAACTAAATGTAACCACCAGTCATATGCAATCAGCTTCCAGTATCTTTTTGGCAAACTGAATAGGCTGAACTCTGTAAACTTTACAAGACACCACAAGGCTTGTTTTCCTGATCCTATATCCTTTCTTTACCTGACTATTTACTGTGTTCTCCAGTATTTCTGTATCTTTTTAAGTGCTGGTAAAACTTGCTCTTATTAGGGTTGGATACAATAGGGATGAAGCACCTCAGAATTAAATGCCATATTGCATAATGGGCTGATACTGCAAGCCTGTCTTTCTAGTTGGATACTATGTTTAATGATACATTTTTTTTTTCCCCTTTGATCCAAGAGTGTGACACATTCCACTATTCACATTATTGTTTACCTGCATAACTTGATTAAAGCAAAAACATCCAGAAATCCAGCATCAGATACCAGGAGGCCACATTCAGACATGGTGGTGTTCAAATTAGCTGTTTGATGATCTTCAGCCAAACATACAATTTCTGTTCTGCAATTTTTAAATGCTGAATTTTATTGGCAACATTGTAAGCACAATGTACGACCAAAATTTTTAGAGTTTTTAAATCCAATTTTTAAATATTATAATTTTTTCCCTCAAAACCAGACAAATACCAAACATTTCCTCCTGAATGAAAGTGCTGATTTCTGTTTATGGCTGGTTCCAAACAAATGTAGTTTAAAGACAGCCACAGTAAATTGCATGCCCTGCCCTTTACATGGAATATTCATTACAGCTGGGATGAAGCAGCACTCCTTTGGACAACTGGTGGAGGAAAGCCACAGTATCAACGGACACAAAGACTGAATTACCGTTCTGTTGCCAGAGAGCCTGCAAAAAGTCAAGACTGAAGCATATGGTAGATACCGTGCATAGAAATTCACGTTCTCTACTTGCTCTATACCTATTCCAATGGAAAAACAGAAGACCTCAGATTTCAGAACTCTCAGTGTATTAAATTCACTCTGAAAAAGTAAAATAAAAAGTGTAAAGAGGTTCCAGTCTCTGTGACAGTGTATTGGGTTTGTGTGTCAAGGTTTTGGTAGTTGGCGGGGGCTACAGGGCTGGCTTCTGTGAGAAGGTGCCAGAACCTTTCCCCGTGTCTGACAGAGCCAATACCAGCCAGCTCCAAGACAGTCCCGCCGCTGGCCAATGCAGAGCCCATCAGCAATGGCAGTAGCACCTCTGTGATAACATATTTAAGAAGGAGAGAAAACTGCTGCACAACAGCAGCCAGAAGAGAGGAGTAAGAATATGTAGAAGAAATAACTCTGCAGACACCAAGGTCAGTGAAGAAGGAGGAGGAGAAGGTGCTTCAGGTGCCAGAGCAGAGATTCCCCTGCAGCCCATAGTGAAGACCATGGTGAGGCAGGCTGTCCCTCTGCATCCCATGGAAGTCGATGGTGAATCAGATAGCCACCTGCAGCCCATGGATGACCCAACGCTGGAGCAGGTGGATGCGCCCAAAGGAAGCTGTGACCCCGTAGGAAGCCTGCACTGGAGCAGGCTCCTGGCAGGACCTGTGGACCTGTGGAGAGAGGAACCCATGCTGGAGCAAGTTTGCTGGCAGGACTTGTGACTCTGTGAGGGACCCATGCCGAAGCAATCCATTCCTGATGGACTGCACCCTGTGGAAAGGACTCATGCAGGAGCAGTTTGTGAAAAATTGCAGCCCATGGGAAGAATCCATGTTGGAGAAGTTCATGGAGGACTGTCTTCCATGGGAGGGACCTCATGCTGGAGCAGGGGAAGAGCGTGAGGAGGAAAGAGCAGCAGAGTGTTATGAACTGACTGCAACCGTCATTCCCCATTCCCGTGTGCTGCTCAGGAGGAGGAGGTAGAGAAGCCAGGAGTGAATTTGAGGCCAGGAAGAAGGGAGGGGTGGGGGAAGGTGTTTTAAGATTTGGGTTTATTTCTCATTATCCAACTCTGATTTGATTGGTAATAAATTAAATTAATTACCCTAAGTCGAGTCTGTTTTGCCTGTGACGTTAATTGCTCTCCCTGTTCTCATCTCAACCCACAAGCCTTTTGTTATATTTTCTCTCCCCTGTCCAGTTCAGGAGGAGTAGTGATAGAGTGGCTTGGTGGGCACCTGGGGTCCAGGCAAGGTCAACCCACCACAGACAGCAATGCCACACTAATGCTATGCACTTCTTTCATGATCACATTTGTTAAGACTTACACACCAAAGAGAGTGTGTGAAGAGTAGGATAGAAAAGGACCCAAGAGAACACTTGAAGCGGGTACTGAAGCACAGCTTATGTTGATTGCCTGGGGATTTTGTAAGAACATAGGTAACAAAAGCTGTATCAGTGTGTGTCAGTAATACAGTAATGTGTGTACAAACAAACCTGCCATATTGCTAGCCCACAAAAATAAGAAATTGTACCTTTAACTTGACAGTCATTTCCTTAACTGGAGAGTTAGACCAACAACCAGAGACGTCACAATACAAAGTTATCCAAGCATGCCATTCAGTGCTATTCCAGAAGAACAAAAAATAAAGTGGTGAAAACAGCTAAAAGAGTGATTGCATGTAACCATTGCCTTTGGGGTTTTTTTTCTATATATGGTCCACTCCCACTCCCCAGAAGGATTCTACTGAAAAAGAATCAAGTACTCCATGGTGTCCAAACTCACTGGAAAGAAATGCTGTAGCTATTCATTAAGGTAAAGTTTAACTTTGTGGTCTAATTGATCGACAATATTATTTGGATTAAGGCACTGCCAACTGCATAATCTTTCTACTATTGCTTAGATCTAGCAATAGCTTATATCTACAACAAGACAAACTCAGTGGTGTCCAGATTTCTTTTTTTTTTTTTTTTTTTCCCCCATTCCTTCTTTTAATACCTGGACAGACTCCATCTATTTGTGTATTCCCAGGAAGAGGAATACCATATTCTCTGAATTGGAACATCCAATTCTCTGACACAAACCAACATACAGCAACCACAGAGCTACTGTTATGTAAAACCATATAAAAATACTTCTGAAAGCACCCAGATTGTTATGTAACATTTATTTATTTGACACTATATAACACACATTACCAGTGTGCAAACAGAATCCCCCATACAGAATAGACACCATACACTTAATGCAAAGCATGAAGCTTTCATGTTATTTGCATGTACACTGTATTTCAGTTCTCCTTATGACATCAAAGGGTATCCTGAACACATACTTGGATGCATTAGATGTGGATGCTACAGCTAAAACAATTGATGGGACTGTTAGTCTGTTCTCAGATATCCTTGAGATAGGGCTGTCTGATGAAAACTAGAACTCCTTCATCATCAGACTTAATGGTCTAAACTGATAATCCTAATAATTTATTTTTGCTAACATAGCATCATAATTTTCATTTTAAAAACATATTCTCTAGTAAACCACCAGAGGACTATAGTCTTGTTCATATGATATCACTGATGACAGCCTGCCTGGTTTAAAAAAATAAATATAGATTCTCTTGTGTCCTCCTGGAGAGGTGTAGTGTAACTCCTATTTCATTTTTTAAGATTTTTACCTTAGTAGAATCTATCAAAATTTGAAAGCCACTTTCTATTTTTAAAGTAAGTTTTCCACAAGTCCAAAACAGAAGAATTGTTATGGCTTTTTAAAGTCAGAAGGTTTTTCATTCAGCAGATAGATTAGCAGTCTTCATCAAGCTAAGACCAGAAGCACCGATGCTTGCTCTGCAGAGATTGCTTCTCTCTAGTAGCTTACTGTGCACAGCACAGAAGTTATTCCACTAACATCAGGCAGGGCTGCAACCGATATTCTCCCACTGTATTAACAGCCCATTTCAGGGTAAAAATCAGATCTTCAGCTTCTTGCCAATTCAAAAACAACATTAATATAACATAAAGTGAAGCTGTTTATCCTATTTCAGTTTAGGCATCACTAGTGTCACTACCATTCACTATTTGCTAAAAAGTTTTGTTAGCTTTTATTTACAGTTTCAATGTTTGCATGACTTTCATGTGCTTTATCATTTTCTTACACTTTCTTATTCTCTAGCTGCAAGCTTTGCCCAGTTGTGTTTCGCTTGGCCTATTTTCTAGCATACCCCCCATCCTGGATCACAACCATCCAGGCTAAAATCCTTGAGCTGATAGGGGAGAGCAGACGAAGCTGGCTGGGAAAAGGGAGCCCCACAGTCCTGCAAGTACCAGCATTTCCAAATATTTTCAGCACAATGGAAAACGTCACATCCTTTTGTTATAAAAATCATAGGAAAGGGAAAAAAGATAAATTAAGTCCAGTCATCTTGTCTTAAGACCATACTGACATATCCATGTTCCCTGGCACTGGATCTGGACTGCACTCTGTGTTGTGCCAACCTACACAGCTATGCTAATTTTACATCGGGTAGATCTGGCCAATGATGGATATCTTCAGGTGAGAAAAGTTGTTTCCACAGCAAAGACCCAGTCCTACCTCTGTTGTTCCTGACTTACCTCCAGTCTGGAGAAAAAGTTCCCCCAAAAAATCTTTCCCCATGTCCCTTTGGTTGTCCCAGTTTAAAGCTACCTTCAGGTACTTGCTCTGTGCTGGAAAGCAATGGGATCAGAAGACTGAAGTAATACAATAACCATCTTCATACTTCTCTCCCCTGTGACAAGCTTTGGCAAGTTCTCAGATAAGGACCAAGCCCATTCCCCTTAGGAGAATGACTGGAAGTGTGATGTCCATAACTTTGCAAAGATCACAACCATGCACAGATCTGGAAGCAAATGAGAAAATTAAGCCATACAGTCATGTAAAACATTTGATGAAGGCAATCTGCACCGCATCTTTACAGTTTAGAGGAAAAATGTATTCTGGATTTGATAACTGCTACTCTTTGGCTCTTCTTTGAAGTTAAAGAAGATTTTCAAAAGGCTGATACATGATAGTTAACCTCAAATGCTGTGTTCTGTGCAAAGCAATTTTATTCACACAGGGGCATTTTATTTAATTTGTCCAACTAAAATTCTATTCACATATTAGAAATACAATTTTATCTATATTTACAAACCAGAAACATTGTTATAGCAGTGTGGTTTCAGTGATTTAAAAAGAGGGAATTCATACAAGAATTCCTGTATATATCATAGTATAGAATGTTACATTTCATACCCTGCCAAGATTTTCCCAGCACTAATTGAAAAGAGAGGGAGAGAGGAAGATAAAATAGGTAAACTGAGTTTTAAAAAGGCTATTAACCAGCCAGTTTACAACCCAGAGTTCAAATACTCATGCACCTATGCCACGTTTCCCCTTGAGGAGAGAGGGAGAGAGAGGAGCCGGGGTGACTTTGCTGCTGCCTTCTCCAGGTGTGGGGCAGGAGGTCAGGACACATCCCTGGGATCAGGTCTGGTTCATGGCAGGCAGTACCAGTGCAGGGAATAACAATATTCAAAGAGGGACACGTTGTGGGTCTCAAACAAACAAAAGACCACAAATATCAACTTCTGGCCCACCACTTCACACAGCTCAGAAACAGACACCAATTCATTTGTCAGTTTTTGTCAGACTGCAGCCACACAGGTGGGGTGGGGTGGGCTGCTGGGCTTGGCACGGCACAGCGGGTTCTCACTGCTCCGGCTGGGTTGCACACAATTATTGTAGCTTTTATCTGATGAGAAAAATGAAATATGGAGAACTCTGCATGGCACATTTTAAAAAATAGCAAGTAAAGGCAGTGCTTCAATTTAGGATAGTATATATCCGGCTTTTTAATAATCTGCTTTTCAGCCCACTGAGACACATAGAAGCTTTTGCTTCGTATATAAGCAGCATAAAAAAAGGAGAGATTAACTCAAACTTCCATTTCAAGAAGAACTAAAAAACTTTGTTTCAAATGCAGACAGTATATGTATAGGAAGGTCTCATCTATTTATGGTTCATGACCTTTAAGCTCAGCTACTATTTTGTTTTAAAAAATTCTTATAATAATGATGATAAAATAGCTAGCAATTTCAAAGAAATTATTCAGACATTGGCAATGCAAAACACTTTTTTCATACAGAATTTTCAGAACACTTGCATTTCTCAATAAGCTTTATCTTATACCTTATTACACCATCCATCATGTTTGTTTTTCATTAGTTACCTTAGTCATTTATACTTAAGAATTAGCCTTGACTTGCTTTCAGTTTCATCTCTGGCATTTTTACTGAGAGGGAAAATCAAAGTTACTCTGATTAATATATACATGTAAGCAGACTCATAGAATCGTAAGATAATGTAATAATGATTATACACATTTTAATGGCTGCTAAGATGTGTTTTTCATGTACTAATTGATGAAAAATTGAAAGTGATTGATAGTCAACAGTGACTTCTTTATAAACTAAGGAAGACAATATCTCCAGAAATATGCTATTTCTCCCCTACACTGCATTGGTGTTGTATATAAACACTACACTGTGCTTCCTCATTGCAAAGAATGATGAAAAATAAAATCTCGGTATACATGCTCTCATTATTCCACCAAACACTCTGTTGCAAAACAAACGCCTCTCTGGTTTATTGCAAGATTAAGGGCCCACTAGGGCAAGTTCTCCATGCTCAGAACACACATCGATTTCAATGGCAGCTCCACACACAAAGCATTTCCAGGATTAGCCCTTAATTATTTATCAAAACCATGCCCTGGAGCTCTGAGTGCATTGCAAAGACAAATGGAAGAATTCAAGCAGTAGATAATGGGGTGCATTTTTCTGCCTTCACAAAATATGTGGATGCTTTTGTATAAGCAACTGACCGACAGCCTGGTGAATAAGAAGTTTAAGGCTGAATGAATTGACCTTGACCTGGTCAGGGTGGAAGAGTGGGCTAGCAAGAACAGTACGAAGTTTAACAAAGACACGTGCAAAGTTCTGTACCTGGAATGAAACAGCCAAAGAGCCCAGTACAGGCTAGAATCTGTGAGGCTAAGGAGCAGCCATGCTGAAAGGGACCTGGGGATCCTGGTGGACAACAAGCTGAACATGAGTCAGCAGTGCAGGGCTCCAGCAATAAAAGCAAATTGGATCCTGGGCTGCATCCACTTGGGCATTACTTGCAGGGGTAGTGATGTGATCAACCCACTCTACCCAGAACTTGTAAGGCTGCACCTGGAGGACTGTGTCCACTTCTGATCCCCACAATTCAACAAAGATGAGGACAGACTGGAGAGGGTCCAAAGGAGGGCCATGAAGATGATCAAAGGGATGAAGAAACAGCCCTGTGAGGAAACACTGAAGGCAACATGTCTTTTCTGCCTACAGAAGAAAAGGCTTGGGGGGAACTCATCACAGTATTCCAGTACTCAAGAGGTGGCTACAAGGAGGATGGAGGCTCTCTCTTCAGAAGGAGCCACATGAAGAAGACAAGGGTCCAAGTTGCACCAGGAGAGGTTTCACCTCAACATAAACAAGAAATTTTTTACAGTAAGAACAATCACTCACTGGAACAACCTCCCCAAGGGTATGGCAAAGTCCCCATCACTGGACATTTTCAAGATACAATTGGATGGGGTGCTAGATAATCTCATCTAGGCTCCCTTTCCCATGAAAGGTTGGACCAGATGATCTTTTGAGGTCCTTTCCAGCAACAGGTGATCTTCTCTGTAGGCAAGCTAGAGCTAAGGAACAAGATTTAATTTTACATATTCCTATGACTGCAGCAAGGCTAGGAATTGAAAACACTGAAAGAAAAGCTGAAAGGAAGAATTCTTTGTCCTTTCTCTCCTCTGAATTTTTACAGCCAAGTATTGGTAATATCTTAGGCTTTTCAAGAATGGATTAAACTGATTCTTTAGCTAGTAACTCACAAAATTATGCTACTACTGGTATATAAGGGAGGAATGGTAATCCTCAGTCAACTATCAAGCTTTGCTTTCTCTGTTCTGCAGGAAAAATATCTCTGGTGATAACTGACAGCTGCAGCCATGGTGCAGTGGGCAGTGCCCCCTTTTTATTAATGAGGGTGTCAGTATAGGGCCATGTCTCAGTGGGCAAGAAGGGATGTTCCCGCCCACCCCTGGGGCTGACTCCTCTTCCACAGGGTGATTGCTTAGGAAAGCAAGAAGCTGGCACCTCTGGTTCATGGATCCTGTATTTCTTTCAGAAATGAATAGGCTTGGGTCCAAGAGTTGTCGTTCCATGTCCTTTTGCAAGTGTTAAGTTCGCTTTTGAGACAGGAATATGTCTAAAGGAACATGCTAATTTATGTTAATTCCTCTAGGGGCACTGCTGAGGGAGACATTTTCTGAGGACACAGATAATAAACTATGCTCACTGCAGAAGATCCAGGTTATACAGGGTAGCACTTGCAGACCCTGTTCCTCCCTCCACCTCCCAACAGTTTGTTACTATCTCTACTGTGCCAACAGCATTTTCCAAGCCTCAGATCTCCTAGTATGATTTTCCATATGATTACTGTCTATATTTTCTATATTTTCTGTTTTTCCAGAATAATTTCAGATTTGACTGGTTTGTTGTTTTTTTTTTTTTAATTAAAAACAAAAACAAAACCAAAACAAAACAAACAAACAAACAAAAACCCCCAAAAAAACCACTAAGAAAGGCTGCTTGTAAAATGACTCAGGGAATTTTACAGGATGAGGCTAGAGAGCAGTAAAGTGACCAGTTAAACCAGATGATAAAGGGAAATATTATCTCTGGTGAGAGGCAAGGGCAGTGGTATGTGGGCAGAGAAAAATTTTCTCTACTCAGATCAGCTGCAGTTCAAACACTTCATTAGCTACCTTAGAGGTGGGAGAACAAGCCGCAAATGCAACTTAGGCAAACTTTGCCTGTCTGGAATATTTAAACAAGACATACAATGTTACTTTGAGGTTTACATTCAGGATTTGCATGAGGATGTACTATTGATGCCGGTAATACAAACTAAAAAACTTCTTGCACTGAACAAGCGCTTTCAGTTTAGTTAAAATAATGTCTTCCCTTAATGAATACATGGAAATGTAAATTATATAGGCCTTACTACCTTGATTCTCTTTAGTTTCCATGGAAATTGGGAGCATTTAGAAAAGCACGTAAGTCACTAGCACCAGACAGGACTGGGTCACCAGCACCCAGTCATCAAAGGCTATTACTGTCACTGGATCTGCTCTGAAGCAATGGTAAAGGCATCTGCTTCTTTTGGTAGTTAAAGACGTAAGACAAAGGAATTTAAAATCTTTTTCACCAGATTACAGACCCTGCAGTTTTTCAGATTCATTTGCAGGACTTATGTACAATTAGAGGTATGCACACCAAAGCACTGGCTTGCTGCATTATAAGAGACAGCAGAGAATCCCCAGGGGCCCTCCCCACAAAACAGCAAGTAATAGCAATAGGCAGAACTGTATACCCAAGGTGTGGAAAACAAAGCAGCACTTCCAGCTGTCCATCATGCCAGATGCGGGTCTTTATTTTTTATGAAAAGTACAGTGTGCTCAGTTCACCTGTCTCATGAGAACAATTATTCATCAATGCACAGAAGCCACTTTACTGAATTACACATTTTAAACAGAGAACACTGCCTTCCATTTACACCTTACCCTTTACTTTACAGGACTGGTATGTAGAATGGGTAATACTAACCTGTGGGTGCTGACATACTATGCATCAGCATAATAATACACCTTTCTTTATTTAGTCATTTGAGAAGATGTCAGACTTCACAAGGGAGTGATTTATGTGTCTGTACCTTCAGAATTGCAAAGACCTTCCTTTCTAGACAGAAGCATTTCAAATTCAGTTTGCTAACTCAGGGCAAACTCTTTTCTTACTTGTTCTGTTAAATCTCAGTGCACATCCATACAGAACATTCTGGTTCCTCCTCTATGTATGCTTTCTCAAAGTTTTTTCCCGCTCTGATATTAGCTGTGGTAGACTTTTTTTTATAGTCATACTCTTTCAGAGTCAGGCTAATCTCTCTAGGCTGTCATGCACTTCCTAAAGTCAGGCCAACATGATGTCCTGCATTCCCATTTACATCTCTAGATGTGTGGAGCAAAAGGAGAGCTCTGATTTGCCCTTAGTAGATACTGGATCAGGCCCCGCCTACAGTACTTCACTTTTCCAGCAAAGGTCACTGAGCGAAAAGAGACTGTACAAGCTACAAAATGTCAGGTCAGATTACTTGTGCAGAACCATTTAGGATCCTGCTGCTGCTACTTTTTATTTATTTATTAAAGTCAGCATCTATAGCTTTCTTAACCAACGGAAGAAAAGAATCCATGTTCCCCATTCCCCAGGGACATCTTGAAAACTCTACACTTTATTCACTAGCAGCAGCAAGGGTGGTTAACATTTCCTTGATACATGCAAGAGGGAAAGCAGTGGCATAAAGAAACCAATCTTAGAGCCATTTTATGGCTACAGTTAGAGAGGGATTTGCATCGGCGAGCATGGGCATGTGCATCACGAGTTGCAATATAATGTAGCCAACAAATGTTTTTGAAAAGCCTTATATTCTTCACTTATCTCAGTGGATCCATCACAAATTGATCAGCTGTAGGACTAGAAAACTGCCTTTATGGTCATTAGAGGTGCTAGTGATATGTTGGTTTAGCAATTAAAGCAATTAATTCTAACATAGATCTCATAAGAACAGAAAATAATGCCTTACAAATTACTCATTCAGCTTCCATGTAACAGACAGCCATCCCCAGAGTTCGATCCTGTTTCTCTATCAATACTTTCCTGCAGAGAAGGACCACAGAAAAGCAAATATTTAGGCAAGGGTCTGTGGGTATCTTTTGCAGCTATCTCTCATGTTATTCTAACACCAGCATAAACCAAACAGCTAATTCAGAGCAATAGCCTATGCTTTTCTATGGTTAATCAAACATTTTTGCAAGACACTAAATATTGTGGAAACAATTTTCAGGTCCCTTGTGATACAAAGCATTTGTTGTCCTATGGCCAAATCCGGCAAGATATTAACCAAACCTCCAGCCCTTTGATACAAATTTTACTCACCGGACTGGGATTTTTCCTCCCAGAAATCAGCCCCTTCTCAGGAAAAATCCCACGTTTGGGAATTTTTGGAATTGGAAACAATTCCTTGGCTTGGAAGGGACAACTCTTTCTGGGAATACCTTTCTCTTCATGCATTGAAGATTTTGGGCCCAAGGTCTGCAGCTGAGTGCATCTTTTTTTACACTCCTCCAAAAATGGCAGTATGGCTTGAAGACAGTTTACTTTGCATCTTGTCCTCTTTAGAATCTCTTCCCTGGGAACCACAGAAGAGGCTGAAACCTGAGAAAATTCCTGTCTGCAAAGCTCCCCTTAGGTTTCAGTGCAGTAGCAGAGATCCTCAGATACTGTCTGCCAGCAGCCGTTTAAAATCCTCAGCCTGTGTAACAAAAAAAATATCATTTTGTTGTTTTCTCAGGGGAGGAGAGAAGGAGAAGATTATATAACTATAGAAAGTATAGACATGTTATGTTTACTTGCAAACTACAAGGGCGCGGGGGAACATAGAGTAAGGTAAGAGAGTGATGGTAGACTAATAAAGCATTGTTCTAACACCAAATTGCCAAACCAAAATCACTGCATGCTAAATGTTAATTTTTAAATGGAGTGGCTGTGGATTTCATCTGTTGTCTTTGCCATTTATACTAAATGAGGCAGATATTTTGATACTGAACAGTCTCTGTTGGAAGCAGACATCACTGAAGAGATTGTCTTAAGCCCTGTGGAATTATAACACTTATGCCCCAAATATAACACTGGAAATTCTGAAGGAAAAACAGAAAGAAGAATAAAAAACTTATTTCTTTCTAAGTCTCAGAAGAATTTGAATGAATTCCAGGGAGCATTCTCCCTGCATGTTTTCTGAATAGCACACTATGCTGAAAATCATTTTCTTAAATAACTGGTGGGTAAGTCACTGCTCAGCCCAAGAATTACTCTGGTAAGAATTAGGTGATTTTAATGACAAATACGTGTTACTGCATTTGACATGCTGGTAAAACAATGCAAATGAAACTAGAGAAAACCTATGTAAGTTTAAAAAAAAAAAGACTGTGGCCTCAAGGCAACCTGTGTTGGAGCGATACAGGCATTCTCTTGCAAAATAGGCTGCTGAGCTTTCAGTTGCTCCTGTCCTTAGACACCTGCCTCACTCGCTGTCAGAAGCTGGCTCTTGACCCCAGGGCAGACTGGGGTTGGGATCTACATCTATCTGTGTTTGTGTATTCACCTACATTTGCCCTGCAGAGCTTTTGTGCCAATACGGGAATGATGAACTAAAGAGGTTACAAAGGCTGCCAGGCCGGACTGCAGAAGCTGCAAAGACAAAGACACTGTGTTCCTGCTGAGTTTGCTGGAATAGCACTGCTTTGGGCAGAGGGATGGGGTGGGCAGCTGCAGGGAATAAAGTGTTAAAAATCTTCACAGACTTTTACCAGGTTCTCTCTGTCACTGCTCATCCTCCCCTGCTTGCTTGCCTGCCTGGTGAGCAACTGTGCCCCCTATAAGTAACCAGAACTGTTATTACTTTTAATGGCAAAAATTCTATCACCTCCTAATGAAAGTGTACTTGGATTTTCAAGAGTGAGCAAATTTTAGCAGCAGTTTACTGATGGCTAATACCAGTAAAAATACAGTAACCCGTCTGCTGGTGATCCAGTGCTTTGCAATTGTTTTCCTAACTACATAACAAAGCATCCCTTTAAATCCCTGCTGTGAGAATTGTCTATTTCCTGTCCCCAAAAGGAACAGGAGGAAATACCATAGGACTTACAAGTATCCACCTGAAAAAAAGATGCAGCCAGGAGCATTCAAATGAAATAGATACCATTTGGGATGCAGGGGAGAGTGAAAGTGGGGGCAGTATCAAACAGCTGTCATTCTCTTTTTCTTGAAAGTAAAGATTAGTGACTAGAAAAGCAGAATGAGGAAAAGAACTCTAAGAGAGCTAATGGACCTTGGTCAGAACTGTAACAATTCTGACTCTTTTTATTCAAATAAATTGAGAACTACCTAGAGAAAATTGAATTCACCATACTTATGTATTTGCAACCCCCAAAATATAAATTCTTCTTTAGATTACAAAAGCAAGTAATAGAAAAGATAACCACCACCAAATTAAGCTTATCTTTGCAATGTCTGTTTCACTCTTTGCTTGACTAGGAAAACTTCAGCCCCTTTAATTAAAGATTGACAAGATGCATCAGAGATGTGAACTAATCAAAATAAAATTAAAGCAAGGCAGGTTAACTGATCTCTCGGATTTAGGGTCAAGAAGAAATTTTTCTCCCAATGCAGACTGACAAGTTTCTTGAGGATTGTTCACCCCTCCCTGCAGCACAGGTTGTGAAGAAACTGATACAAATCCTGTCATTTCAAGGTTTTGAACCCATGTGATGCATCCCCCATTACATCCTTTTAACCTTCTAGCACTACTTAGTCTGACCTGGTGACCAACAGATGAATAGATAAATGCCATGGGACATATACAGTACCTGATTATAGAGCTGCACTATTCCCTGTCTTAGATATTTCACTGGGTATATCTGAAAGTGTCAATCCAAAAAATGTGAGGGAATCTGTGGCAGTCAACAAAACCTCCCATCAAGCACTAAAACATCTTTTCAAAATCAAAATATTTTCTATTTTAATAGTAAATATTGGTTTACTGGAATTGGCCTTATCTTTTTCTCCTCCTCCCACAATTTTCTATCAGAAACAATTCCGATAGAAGACATTTGACCAACCAGTCTTTAGAATGACACTTTTGTCAGTGAGAACTCTTTTTTTCCCCCAAGGCTTTCACATGTCATGTCTGCTTCCTGATATCTTCTATTGAGCTATGAAAAGATGCTCAGGCCTTCACACACACAGAGAGCAGTTTCCTACCATAGTCAAAGCATTCTGCTTCTGAAAGGCTTAAAATTTAAAATTTTAAACGAGGTCATGCTATTTAGGCATATATTTGCTGGTAGAACTGTGGGCATTGTTGTGTCCTGCTTCCTCAGAAAGCAGGAACCATTCAGAAAAGTTCCTAGAGTGCCTAAGAACAGTGGATGGTAGGAAAATAAGTTGATCCCACTGAACTGTCACCTTTCATGGCTATTTTTTTGCAAGGCTTTTTGTGTATTTTGCCTTGGGTTAATTATGAAACAGATTTTTCCCTCGCAGAACAGATGATTATCTAGAAGCAAGGGCACTCATGTAGGATGCAGAAGCCTCATGCCCATCTACAGAAGACCAAGCAAAGGCTCAAACCTGACTCACCTACATCTCAGCAGCCCCTTAAGCATCAGAGCATCAATCATTCCTAGGAAGGCTGTATTATCCACAAGCAAGCTGATATTGTCCACTCATTATATTATCCAGCAAGATTGTATTATCCACAGATTAATAAAAAATTTGTGGGTTTGTGCCACACTGGAACAGAAACTGATGATGAAAACTCAACTTTTGGGGGAAAACAGTAGGTTGGGATGGTTCATAACATTGCAGTTCCCATAAACCCATCCAACCCCACCCTGAGCAGCCAAATCCACCATTTGAATGGTGGTGAATCCACCATTCAGCAGAGTTTACACTGTCTTTCAAGCTATAAAAAAGCCATGTGCCGTTTGTTATAAACGACCATACCACAGTGAGCCAACACAGCAGGTACAGACCTCTCTAGAACAGACATGGCTGCTCCATACCACTGCCTCTACAACTGGCTTGGGGTTTGAGCTGGCAACCAGAAGATTTAACTCTGGTTCAATCCTTCCTTTTTATTCACAGACCTGATTTCTAAAGACAGCATTTAAGTTTCTTCCTTTTAACATTTCCTTATAAATCAGATTCAAGGCATGAGACTCCAATTTTCTGTCCACTTACTCTAAAACGCTGAATGCTGCAGAGGAAGCCACATGATTTCTCAGGCACTTCTGAGCACGTTCTTCAAGACTGTAACATTTAATTATAACACTGGAAAAAGCATCCGTAAGAGGAAGTTGCTTTGCCAGCATCGTGAGGCAACAGAGGACTAACTTCTTTAAATGTCCTTCTCCATTCAAACCAGGAAAATTAAATTCCCAGTATCAGTCTTGTCCACAACATGCCAACATAGTTATGCATGCATACACATGCACACACACACAGACACATTTATGTGTACATATATGTATATATATACATGTCATTATACATGTAAATTTATAAATATGTCTTTTATATTTATGTGTATACACACATAATTATACGTATGCTTATAGAGAGCCTGTTAATGATGGTATCTATTTCTGCCCAGCCATCTCCTTCAGAAAAAGCTATAGAGCTGTGGGCTTCTTTCCCCGAGATGTACATATATTTTGTACTATGCGACAGTACAGGCCAGTCCCCCACATCCCACATGGCTTTTGTGGTGGGTAGTCCACACCCAGTAACTGTCAAGAGCCGTTAGAGAGGGCATGGAATCTATACTGCATCTGACAGCACAGCAGTCTCCAGATAGCTGGAATCGCAATCGATAGCTAACAAATGGCCATTCCACTTACTGTATAATGAGCCCCGTCTGAGCCTGCTTTTCCCACCGAGATGCAGGCACTAATTCTAACACCATTAGCTCCTTTAGCTGGTTGTACTGACAGTTAAAACATGTAATAACATTTAAAACACAGGCTGTAATTTCTTTTTCTCTGTTCAGAATTTGTACTTGGACAGCAAATGGCTTAATGAACCAGTTTGGGAGACTTCTAATTACCAGCTGTCCCTGGAGGATTTTTTTTGTTGTTTGATTTTATTATGCAAAAAGTCACTAGACTAGCATCTATTTTGACTGCTCTCAGAAACATGCTTCCTTCTAGTTGAAAGAGACTGCATGTCACACTAGATGCTAAGGCAGCACTCTGAACTGATTCAAAGTCACTCTCACTAGCTTTCTTGTAAGTCTCTGCAGCTCTGTCAGAGTGGGGTTGGGTCAGTCCACTAGGCTGAACTAATTGTTTCTCCTCTGCAGTATTTTAGTTCTGGATCAGATAATGCACTTGCAATCTCCAGTTTCTCTGGTTTCAACTACAGACCTTTAAATTCATGGAGACATAGGAAACAGTACATACAGCACATTAGATCTATTTTAAACCTAACTCCCTTCCCAGGGTCAGGTTCACCGCTAGCTTTTAATCTGAGTGTATTTTTGTCGAGTTTTGTTGGTGGTTTTCTATCACATACAAAATGTAAAAATTAAAATCTGAATCTTTCTGTGACTAGTTTCTAATCGCTCTCCTATTATAAGAGAGGCAGCAATGTTTCTTTCTTTCTTTTTTTTTTCCTCTTCCAGCTTGATGCTGACAATCTGCTGGCTCTTGGGCTGCAGGCTCTGCTCCTTTTGGGCTGCAGAGGGCTGGAGCACAGATTTATCTCTTTTCTGCCCACTCACGTCTGTAGCTTCTAGTTACAGTTTCTACAAGCCAGGAGATGCAACAGCTTATGTGGGATGCCACACAGAAAGGGGCCAGAAACTGAGGACGGTGTACACACATGCTCAGCAATGGTTCCCCAACCCCCACAGGAGCAACTACCTGGCACAACAGAGGCCTGAACCCAGACTGAGCTCCAGAGAGAGGATGCAGCCCTGCAGGTCTGGGGCTGCTGGGACATCTGGCACCCCTTTCTGGGCTTAGGGCCAGGGAGATGGGCTTCTTCCCTGCAGAAGGGGTGTGCTGGGGAAGGTCTTTGTTGCTAGACATAGGAGCTGCTGGAGGTCAGGAGGTTGCACAGCAGCAGGGATGCCAAAAAAGAGACTGGATCTTCTCCAAGACCCTGCAGCTTCAACAGCCCAAACCCCAACATGTACTAAAGGAGGGACAGGCAGAGTCTGTGCTTATTAGGTTGGGAAATGGAGAATTCCCTAATGGTGAAGGCTGGGAGCTTGTGACTTCTAGCACTAGAAGGTGCATGGGGAATGAACAGGAAGATTTAGAGTTCTGCGTGCAGTTACAGGGCTGTGATCTCATTGAGATCACAGAGACATGGTGGGATAGCTCACACAACTGGAGTGCTGCCATGGATGGATATAGGCTCTTTAGGAAGGACAAGCCAGTATGATGAACAGGGCGAGTTGCCCTTTACATGAGAGAGCAGAGAGGATGCATCAAGCTCTGCCTTGGGACTGGTGATGAGCCAGGTGAGAGTGATCCCATTGTTGTGGGTGTCTGCCACAGACCTCCTGATCAGGAATAAGTAGATAAGGCCTTCTTCAGATAGCTGGAGGAAGTTTCTTGCTTATAGGCCCTGGTTCTCATGGGGAATGTCAACCATTCCAATATCAGCTAGAAGGGCAGTACAGGAGAGCAAAGGCAATCCAGGAGGTCTCTGGAGTGCATTGATGGTAGCTTCCTGACACAGGTCATTAAGAAGCTGATGAGAGGAGAGGCTCTGCTAAACCTCATGCTTACAAACAAGGAAGAACTGATCAGAGGTGTGGAGGCTGGGTGTGACCTTGGCGGCAGTGAGCATGAGATGGTGGAGTTCAGGATCCTAAGAGCAGAGAACAGGGCAAAAAGCGGAATCACAGCTCTGGACTTCAGGAGAGCAGACTCATGGATCTTCTTAGAAGAGCACCATGATATACAGCCTCAGAAAGAAGACGGGTTCAGGAGAGCTCGTTGATTTTCAAAGATGCTTTCTCCAAGTTCAGGAATGGCCTAACCCAATGAGCAGGAATTCAGGCAACAAATGCACGAGGCCTGCATGGATGAACAAGTCACTCCTGACTAAAGTGAAACACTAAAAGCAAGCGTACAAGACATGGAAGCAGTGTCAGAACACCCGGGAGGAATATAGAGGTATTTTCTGCGTGGGCAGGAACCTGTAATTGCTGCCAGCTAAGACTCAGTAAGGAGTCTGCTCCTTCTGCCTGGACTGAACAGTGTACCATGATTAAAATTAACTATAGATCTATATCCTCACTTTTGTTCTACAGTCTACTTTAGCCTTGAAACAGGTTCCTGAAACTACTGCCTTGGCTGACATAGCTGACCTATATTGTCTCAGGTAGTTGATTATGCTCAGACCCTGTGGCCGGAATATCCAGAGCATATCCGCAGGCTATGGCTTCAACTGTTCCTCTGCAAAGCTACAGTGATGTTTTAATTTCATATTCCACCTAAACTCACCACCTTTTCCTCTTGAGTTCAAGTGCCTCATCAACCATGGTCACAAACAGTAGTATCTAATTAAATGATTTTGGAGATAAGAAGTGAGATGCAAGTGCTAAGTGTCATTAACACTAATTTCAAGGGGTGTGACAGATTGGAGAAATGTCCATGTTAAACTATGAACTTGTTTTGGTTATACCCTTCAGTGTATTGTAATTCCTACTTGGACTAGGATGTATAGATTGTCTTAGAATAATTGATATAGTTGGAAAAATTACAAGTTTTTGAGTAGACAAGACTGTCATCTTCTGCTGCAGGAAATTCTGACACCATTTGGTATATCTTACTGTGCAGGAAAATCAAACAGTTCCTTCTTCCCCACTTCACCAAGGAAGAAAAATTCCCATTGATTAAAATTGGGTAGCGTCAAACTAAACTACAAGTAATCATTCTCAGCCTATATTTAGTTATGAAGACCACTGCTTGTATTTCAGACCTATAAAAGTACACCCCAAACAGCTTGCTTTTTGACACTTGTATATATTGATCTCATAAAAGAACAAATTTCTCCTTAGAAACATGAAGTCACTTACACATTCTTAAGGAGTCATGGCTAGGAAGACCTCTTGGTTTTATCAAAGCAGCTGCACTCTTCATGCGACTGAGTCCTCTTTACCTCTCAAATTAAACTCTCCTTACCTTCTTGCATTAATTCTTGCCTGGAACCACTCATTGGAGAGTGGAGCTGTAAAAAGAGCTCCACCAGAATTACTGGGCTTGGAAAGCAGGATCTCCATGAAGTGAGAAACAATGGCTTCCTCTTTGCCAAGTGCTCTTCACAACTTCTGAACATCCCAAACAGTTTTGGTCAAAATTAAATTAAAATGGAGATTGCAAATGTACTGAACTTCGCATGTTTTGTGAAAGCTGGCAGGAGAACTGAAGACCTGTGTGCGTGTCACATTGAGGGGCATGCAGTTGTGAATCTCTGTTTCAAGAAGCAGCAGCCGCCTGGCATGGGCTCCTGTTTGTGGGATTGAACATGTAAAGTGCATGGAAAGATCTAGGAGAACCGGAAGAAAGGTAATAGAAATGAGTCAGAGGACTTGCAGCAAAAAAACAGGAGAATTTGCCAGCCATGTGGGCAGAATCTGCAGATTTTCATCACAGAATCTTTTCTCCTGACTGCCGGTGGCTGCTCTGTGCAGCCACACTGGCATGTGTATGTCCCAAGCAGTATGGCTGGCCCAGAAAGGCTTCTTTGGCCCTGCCTGTGGCAAGAAACATTTTGAAGCCTGTATTTTACAGCCTGATAAATCATTTATGATCAGATATGTGTTTTGTAGTTGTTGCTGACTTTCAGCTTCCATTTTGATTGACAGACCATTGTGTGAGCTTGGAGAATGTCTTGTATTAGTCAGTATTAATAATTATACAAGAAGAAGAATCAGAGGAGACAGTTACGATCTTGTCTTCAGGCAATTGCCTTGTGATAATAAAGAAGAAAGATAGCAGGAAGGTCAAGAGAGATTCCCCAAACTCTGATACCTCCAGATTATTTTCAATAGGACAATTTATTTATGTCTTTTGGTCTTTGTATGGAGGACCAATTTTTTTAAAAGGTGTGGAATTTCCTTTTTATTCATGGTCTCTACTCTTTGGTGAAGCTGGAGCTGGGTACCTGCAACCTGACAGGCATAAATTTAAAGACGATATTTAGAAGCCTGTAAAAAGGTGGCCCTGAGACTCTCTCATGACCCATGAATAACAAGTTAGTGTTTGTACCATATTTAATATGAAGATGGTGACCAAGCTGTTAACCTTTAGTAGCGGCCACTGAGTAAATGTGTCACATAGTACAGAAGGCACAGTAAATCTGTGCATACAGTGCACAGTATGTGGAGTGGCTTCTCAGCTGCCAGCTAAGATAAATGAAAAATTATTTATCACTGCTATCTCTATTCCTTCTAAGTTTTGGACTTTACAAAGCACAATTTCTGAATCCTAGCTCATATCTTTACCCTGATGATGGCTTTTCTTTTTTTTTTTTC
>VZTL01038679.1:0-11904 GCA_013400535.1 Scopus umbretta
TAATAATAATAATAATAGCAATAGCAAACAATTAATTTTCTGGGGAAAAAAGTGTTTATAGAAAGTATTTTCCTTTTTTCCACTTCTATAATCACACCTCAGCATAACACAGATTGAGTATTATGACCTGATTGTGGTAAACAAACCCCAAAATTTGTTGCTGATATTTCTAGGAGAGAGGGGTTTTTTGTCTCCTTTTATTTTTAAGTCTGCAACATTACCAGCTGCTGAACAGATTTTTATAGGGAGAATCAACAGGACACCATGGGGAGTCAGAAGTGATGGCAACCACAGGGAGCACCGCTAAAGACTGTATCCCAGTTACTGATACAAGGATACGAGAGGAAGAGTGCCCAACTCTTATGCACGCATGCACAAGCATGCACTCACTCCTCTCCGAGAGCTGGCTGTGTTCCCAGCTCCTAGACCTATGTTTTTCCCACTGTAGACTCTGCCTCTGCTTTCCAGAGTCAGGGGATTCAGCCTTATTTATGCTCATGTTGCTCCAGCTGCTCCTTTGCACAAGTCGCTAAGTGGATTTGTTTGGAGTTCAGATTTATTTCCCAAAAGTGGGCAGTTTCTGTTCATCGACAAGTGATGGTTGCACCAGTAAACACAACCCAAACCTCAGGGCTGTTTTTCATCCTTTTCCTGAGCTGGCACGTGTTCTGACCCACCCCTGTCGCCTGTGGAAGCACCTCAACCTCTAAAATATTCCTGCATGCAGCCTTGCTTCCTGAGAGCTCAAATGTTTCAGCTGCCTTTGGGGATAATTGGACTATGGTCATCCCCAGCAGTGGACTTGGTCATTGAGCAGAACAGAGGAAGCCAGTGGCCCAAACTGGTGCATGCCACTCACTCAGCACATCAGCAGGAGTGAACGAAGCACAAGCTGGGAGCAGGAGGTTCAGGTCTCTGCAGCCCCGTGTCCTCATCTAACACAGCGCAATGAGGCTTAGCACCACTTCATAAACCATGTTTTCAGGCAGTGGGGAGGAACAGAAGCCCCAGTTCAGTTAGCACTGGTTTTGTCCCAGCTCTCAATCACAAATAATAAAGTTCTGGTGGAAAAAGATTTTCACCCTTTAAAATTTCAAGCACTGAAACAGGGACAATCCGGTAGGGAACAGCCTGGGAGCAAAAGGCAGGATCCCCTTGTAAGAATCCAGGTGTGCTTGCATCAGGACTTGGAAATACACACTGAATAAATGGTAGATTGTGACTGAACAGGGACACAGAGGGGATGCTCCTTGCCTCTGTCCCACTGCCTGAGCATCCTCTTAAGCAAGAAAAATAAAAAGGCGAGGAGGATTATTTCTGAGTTCAGGATGCAGGAAAATGCACAGCAACATCTCCTGCTCCTGTCATAGCAGCTGAACCTCACTTGCTGTTGCTGCTTTGCCTAATCACCTAAACCACAGTAAAAGAGCCAGAGCAAAATCTTTCGCACAGACCAAGACTATATACATGCATACAGTAGCCCACCACTTTCCTTTTGCCCAGATCTTCCACTAAAGCAGAACAACTTTCAGCAAGGGAAAAAAAAAAAGCAACTGTAAAAAATCAATTTTTAGAAAGAATGTAGCATGATGCCATTTTCCTTATATGGCAACTAGTATCCCATGTGGAGTCTCAAACAATAGCCAGCTTGGCAGGGGGTGGAGTAACAAGACGACTTGGGGGAAAAAAAATTATATATATATATTCCCTGCTGGCCCTCACCCTCCATTTCCTCTTGGATTTCTTTGTGACTGCACTGAAAGGGGTCAATAGCTCCCAGCTTGAGAAATGCAGCTTTTGAAAGGACTATCACCAGCATCTGTATTTAAAGCATGCCTTTTACTTCACAGCCCCCCAGCTAATGCAGTGCTTTTAAAAAGCGAGCAACAAGATAAACTTTTAGGGAAAAGAAAAGGGGAAGAGTAGAGGAGAAACAGTACCTTTCTGCCTTGGTTTACTGACACTTTCACTGGAAAAAAGCTTGGCTGGCAAAGCAGGGACAAGGAACAGAAGCTGCAGATGATCTAAAGCGCTATGGATCATTACACCTTGCTTCAGTCACCACCTCCCCATTCTTTAACGTATGCTACAAAACCACATGAAGCAGCCAAGCACCAAGCGGGAAAAGAATTTCAACTGATTAAAAACAATGGGCAAATTAGGACTGGACTCATTGAACACATCAACGCTTTGCAACTCCATCTTCAGTGTTTAAGAAATTTTGATCTGACAAGCACAGGCAATCTAGTCAAATTTTAATAGGCTTAATTAACTTATCTTGATAATGAAACACCGGACCAGTGGCTAAGTTTATATTTAGGCTTCCTATCTAAGGAAACACTCCAGAAAAGCTATGACACGTTAGAGCCAGGGATTTATTGGGAGGGAGGAGGAACAGGTTTGTAACCTTCTCCTTTAGTGCCACTGGACGCCGCCCATGTGGAAGGCTGGCACGTGCGTAGTTTTTCAGGACCCTTGGCCCTGCTTCACATTGCAGCCTCATTCAAACATCCAATAGCAATTATATTGCAGTCGCTTTCTGTATTAGGATGTGATTTTTAACTGACTTTGGAAGCGGATGAATCCAGGTGTCCACACAAAGAGTTTGTACAGATCAGCTGTTGCTGTAGTTTCCAGGTGCTTTAGAAACTGAGTAACAGTTCCCACTACTCAAACTTTTCCAAATCTAAGGAGCAAAACAGGTGAAATGTCACAGGAGGAAGCTCTGCTTTGTGTTGAGTGGAGACAGTCTAAATAAGACCAGCTATGATTTTCCAGCTCAAATTTATTTGACTTTATAGTCATCTGGTTATTTGACTGAAGCCTTTCAGTAAACATCAGCAGAATCCCACAATATTCATCTAAGACAGGCCTGAAATTCACAGATGGCAAGGTGCAGTGGTACCTCCAGCAGCACCACACACAAAAAGTTATTTCATATAGTTCCTACCAAATTGGCCAAGAGATAAATCAAAAAATGAGGCCAGTGAATGCTCCAGAAACAAAGTAAATTGCCTCTGAGAGTCTCTAGCGTGAGCAGCATATGACTTCGCATTTCACTTTAGTTTCCAATCATACTGTCCTCCTCACAGGCATTCAAATACATTAGTCCGTGCCTTATCAGATCCTGAATTACTATTGTAGAAAAGCTCCTGTGAATCTGAGAACTCTGTAGTTCAGAGACATTTATGGGGCTGTAATGAGTACTGACAGATAAGCCACACTCATGCATACATGCTTGCAACTGATGTCTGGTTTAACACAACACAGCCCTAAGCCTTCATAATACAGCATAGGAAACAGAATCCTCCCATCGCCTACTACTAATTGCATCTGCAGTGGTCAGGGGTTGAAAGAGAAGTAAGCAGATTAACTCTATTAGACTGTGCAATAGTATCCCAAGGGGACAAGGGAAAATCCCATCATTTAAAACAGGACTGGTAGACGCTGCTGGGAACGATGTTACATACTAGTAGGGGATTAAGGGTTTAGCCTAAAGGGCCTCATCTTTTCTAGATCTGGTTTCCATGAGTCATTGCGATTAGAACTACGGGGCTTTTCTGTTTGTTTTTACCACTTCTGGATGACCTGAAACATCTTGCCCAGTTGAAAACTAAATGATTTAATTAATTTCTTACTTAACCCGTTCCACCCAACATAACACTTCTTTATTCCTTTCCTTAAAAAGCTTTCTGTTTAAATTAAGGTAATTTTCAATATAAAATCATTTTAGAACAAGAGGTCTAAGTACTGTTGTATTATTACTTCATCTGTAACATTTTTCTTTTTTCAGCATACTCCTCCCACACTTTTAGCCTATATTTATCTCAACTGTATAAGCAGTCTTGATCCTCTGAAAGTACATTTTTGCTGAAAAACATTCCCCATGCTGTAAATACAATGTAAAATTTCACCCCTACAAATATGGCAGGCAGAGGTGACAAAGCCCCTCTTGAGCCAAATGAATGGGAAAAAATCCTCTGCTCAGTCCACTGCAGCAAGGCCAGAGCCCAGCAGCAGCAGAGCCTGAGCGTTAGGAGCACCGCTTGCCTTACCTGCGTGCTGCTTTGAGCGGACTGGCCTTCAGAGAAATATTTGCTCTCCTCAAGAAGTCAGGTTGTACTAAATACGCATCAGTCGGGGTCCTTGTTTCAGGTCCCTAGCACCGTGATCCAGGCTGGTCAACCTGTCAGAAACAGCAATGACAAACACGTAAGACACACACCTCCCTCCTGGGCCTGAGGAGAAAAGCGCGACCTTGCTTTACTCACTTCTTCCCACTTAGGTGCAGATCAACTCTTCCCTGCGCACCTGAAGGAGGTGAGGGGAGGCACCTGGCAGAGCCCCTGAAAGACCTTGGCAAGGCCTGGACTGAAGGCAAAAACCTTTCTCCTCACTTTCCAGTCCATTTAGACTGGCCAGAAAAGGGTTTTGACCAGAAGGCAAGGGGAACAGGACTACTTCCAGAAGAAGAAAAGAGAGCAACAGAGTCGCTCTGCATCTTCCCCTCCTGCTCCCCTGTGCAGCAGGGGAGAGTCGCCAAGGAGGCAGGAGAGGACAGGAACACCGGGAAGAGATGCTGCCAGTCCCCCAAAGGCAAGCCCCAGAGCAGAGGATGGAGCAGTGTGTGAAAAGACAAAGGTAGTTAAATGTTTAAAGACATACACGCATATGCACACACACCCCCCCCTCCTGTGTTGTATGCAACACATATGCACGCACGTGTTCACTGACTGGATAGATGTTAAAGTACAGCTATATACTGAATGGATAGAGCCAGAAAACGTGGAGGATGAAAAAAGAGGGCAAGGTGATGGAGCCGAGAGGTAAGGGCATGATGAAGGTGCCAACAGAGCCAGGAGGAAAAGGGGCCAGTGGGAGATGCTCAGGTGGTGAAAGCAATAAGCAAGTGAAATCAGGTAGATCAAGCCTAGAGAAAGGCAGGAAAGGCCAGTGGGAAAGGAGGAGGGATTGTGCCAGATCTTGTCGGTTTTCTCCTTGCAGAAGTCAGCCAGACCCGGGGGCACAGAGGTGGAGCCAGCACTTAACAGAGCAATCGCTCCGTAACAGCTTCTCTCTGGAGAACAGCACCAAGTCTGGATCTCATTCTCCCTGACAGCTCCAATTCAGATATGAAGCTGGCGCCATGCAAATCCATTTCATAGCGTTACTTCTCTCCTCCCCAGTCTACCTTGCTGCTTTGCTCTCTTTTGAAACCAAAACCCTCCGCCCTGCCCAACCCCTCCAGCATCCCAAAGCCAACACCAACGTCCACATGCAGCATCAGGGAGCATCAGTGCCCCTTCCTGCATCACAGTGCTTAGTAACTCCTCCAGGATCAAGATGAAAAGCTAGGGGAAAAGGTCCTTTGACAGCAACTCCACCCAGCAGTCCTGTAAGGCACTGAGACAGGGCTGCAGCCGGACATCACAAGCTCCCCTTCTCTGTCATGCTCTCTGGAGAAGACAGCCATACTGAGCTGAGCTAGCATTTATTTGTCAATCCAGTAGATTACAACACCACTAACAAGCCAGCTGGACAGTGCTAATGTCACATGAGACCACATGAAAGGAAATTCCTGCCATGCACACAGGTATCAGCCCTCTGTCAGCAGCCCCCTGCTCCCCTCCACAAAAAAGCCATTTCACACTTCCACAGGACAAGGGAGGGAGCTCAGTGGGACACAGGAGTGCAACATGCCGTGTCCAGCCTGAGACACCCTGCCGAGGAGCGCTCTGCATGCAGGTCATTCATCTTAGGTGCACTAGAGGAGCAATGTGGTCTAGTGAGCAGAGCAGAGGCCCACCAAACAGGTACTCAGGCAGATGTTCTCCTTGCCCGTGTCTCTAGCGGACTCGCACACCTTCACCTGAGCTTCATCCTCCTGTGGGTGTTTGTTTACAAACCTCTTCCTTGCTCTGCACCACCTGGCATTTCAAACACACACATACCAACCATATCCTGGTTTCTTTAAAGGGGAAGGGCAAGTATCTGAGAGGTAAAAGTGCTTGCACATAGAAAATGCATATGTCCATATACTTCTGCACAGGACAAAGCATCTGGTGCCTGACAGAAACCTACCCTATTGAATGTGGTCCTAGTCCTTTCAGACATGCAATATGGGAGAGTAACTCCCAGCATTTGGAGACAGTGACAAAAAAAAAAAAAAAAAGTTAATTTATTCAGGTTTGTAAAGTGCTCTGAAACCACAAGATGGAAAGTGTCAGACGCAGGTGTACTGAGAGTCATCAAAAATTTGATTCAATGGCATTTTTAGTACCAATTTTCCCTTTCCATTATAGAACAGTGCTGCCCATGTAGGCAAAACCCATTCGTTCCCTATTACTATTCCAGCTGAGGTACCGCTGTGATCAGAAGCGGAGAGCTCTAATATATTTAAGGTCACTAATGTTGTATTTTGTCTTCTGTGTGTACTTGCTCAGATGAGAGATTTCAATCATCTCTATTCAAGGAACATTAAGAAACAGAAGATATCTCAGGTCATCTAAATCCTGCTCTCCTCTCCAGTGGAGGATCACGCCTCTGCCCTCCCCCCTCTTCGTTTATATCTAATCCAATTGAGAGTGTCTCAAGCAGCAGGAATATTCTCCTTTCTCTCGGCAGACCTCAGAAAAGCCTGACGGAGCTGTCTTCAAGACTTGTTGCCTGCATAAACAGTCTGATTTTTTTATTTCAGTTAACGTGATTCCTTTGATTCCGATTACAGCAAAGGCAGCAGCATGTACAAAACCTGACACAAGGACAATAAAAAACAGGGACCTTCTCTATGGTTGATGCAGAGGGACAGAGAGGGACAGCAACACCAAGGAATCCAACTCTCCTCTAGCCTTGTAGGTGAATTTTCAAAGAGGAGTAGAGCCAACAGACTATGGGTCATCTGGGTTTAATACATTTTTAATATGAAAACAAAAATAAACAAAAGCTTAACGTGGAATTTTTCCTGGTTAGTGGCCCTGGTCTTACATTTTCCCTTATCATTGCTGGCTGCTATTGGAGTCAAGACCCTGGATTAGACAAGATCTGACCCAGCCTAGCAGCTCTCGGGTATCCCTGCTACAACACTGCACTAAGGTACAACCCTTGGGGCTTTAGACTTTGTGGCTCCCAAGTTTGGTTTGATTTAAGGGGTACAACAGACTGCTGGAATTAAGCTTTTTTTTTTTTTTAATTATTTTTATTTTAAATCCAACCCTCATCACTGCTTCCTCCCCACTTCAATGTTTGTTTGCTTTTGGGCCCCAATGGTGGTATATTTTGCAAGTCATTTTTTTTTTTTTAATCCTTGTATACTTCTACAATCACGCACATGCTTGCATAAAGCCACTTAATCAAGCATAAGGAACAAGAGTTTGCACTTTGTACTGACACAGAGATCAGGAGAAACACAAAGCATTCACATTTAACATTTTATACATCGCAAGTAACACCAAAACAGATGTAAAACAAGCCAATTCCTCATTATATTTTACACTTACCACAACAGAAATCTTTGTGCATTAAATACAACTGAAAGGGAGCTGTGGAGTTGGCATTAGCTTGACAGATGCTGAGATAAGCTGCATCAAAAAAAAGTATTTCAGCCTGAAACAGTGCATGTTAAAAAGGCATCTGCTTATTGTTTGATATGTGTATTTATTTACATAGACAGCTCGCTGACACACTGGAAGGTTGGGAGGGTGGTGTAGGCTGGCATTTTTAACTCTTAGCAGGCATTCAGCATGCAGTTTGTTATCCTTTGGTCACGTCACAAGCTTCCAATTCCTTGCTGAGCGGTGGCAAAAGAGGGGAGTGGGGAAGGGAAGCAGGGTCCCCTCTGCCGCGTAGACTTGGCTGCCTTCCAGGAGCTTGCCCTCAGCACACAAGGCAGAGCTTCCAAGTTCAGCCTCCACAGGCACGCTGCCCCTAGGGCTCACCCTCCAACTTCTGGGGCCTCTGTGCCTTTGATACAGACATGAGAAGAGTCCCTCAAAGCAAGTCAAGCACAGCTTCTCGTGCATAAAAAGAGAGCTTCTTTAACAAGAAAGAAAATTAATTAAGTGGGTAAAATCCCACAGGTTGGAACAGCAGCTGAGGAATTATCTTTCTATCAGGTTGGTAATGAGGACTAAAAAACCTCACACAGACATTAACAGCTTTATATGGGCTCATTGGCATTCCAGTTCAGACGCGAAGCTTGACATTCCCAGGAGCAGCAGATGCAACTCCAGTTACAGACCAGATCCTGGGCAAACCACAGTTTGCCCTGTTGAAAACAGTATCACCACGATGCCTGGAAATGAAAGGTACATACTTATCTAACAGAATAACTTTTTCCCACAGAAATTATGCCCAGGGAAACTGTAGGTCACAACATCCAATGCCCCATGTTGATCTGACACACCTCTGAAACCTGTGTTTAGATATACATGTGTGTGTGTGTGAGAGAGAGATTTATTCAGCATGCTGAGGGGAGCATGAAAAGCCAGCACATGTCTAGGCACACATTACATGATGCCATCAGGCACTGACCAAATCCCCCTCCTTTACCCTACTGACTTCCCCACCAACACTGCTGGCTGCTTCACCGTTAACACTCACAGGTACTATTCAGTTCCAACAAAGTAATGCAGATTATTCCCTATCCCCTGCAACAGAAAGACTACCTGATTTGGGGGTTCATGACAAAAGGCAAGCACTGATGGATTTGTGTAACCAGTGCAATAAGGGATCACTACCATGAAGAAACCACGGAGCCCCACACTGAACAGTGCCAAGCTACTAAAAGCTACATTTCAGAAATGCATTAACTTCCCTGGCTACTAAGGTAAGGGAGTCTGCCCTCCCCCAAAAAAGAAAGAAAGAAAGAAAGAAAGAAAAAATAAACTACTGGACACCTTTCCAAAAACACGACTTCGGACATCTTTCTGCCTCTTTCTTACAATCTGTATCACAAGAGTGCCACGAGGCCCCACAGAACCAAGCTTTTTATTGTGCACAGCATGAAAGAGCCCCCTATCCAAAGAGCTTGCTGCCTTAACAGACAAAAAAGCAGTAAAAAAGGATATACTAATATTTCCTTTGTTACAGATGGGAAGTAGAAATCCGAAGAGATACCGGTAGTAAAACCAGACAGGAAGCCAGTGTCAGAACTGGGAAGGGAACATCTTCAGTCTCAAGCCTATTCCTTCAGTATGGAGATCACCATTTCGTCCTTTCTCGTTCTCATGTCTTTCCCTGAAAGTTGTTTCTTTCACAGCCTGTAAAATTCATCCTTAAAAGCAAAGTCCAAAGACTACTGATGTGCTTCTCATTTTCAGGGGGAAGAGGCGGCTCAGGGATTCTTATGTCAAAGAGCACAAGGAATTCTCAGCTGGCACCCAAAAGCTGCCCTGAAGAGGCCAATTTCCCCCCTTTACATGAACAGCAAATGCTGGTACGTGCTGTTTCGTATAGGTTTTTAATATACCTAATCATGGGGCCTTCAGCTGACCAACTCGGAATCACACTAGTGCATGTACTTCTGAAGCAGATGTTTCATATATTACGTGTGTGTTATCAATCAACAAAAATGATATCCCTAACGGATGAGACAATTATTTTGCAATTACATTGAAATGAAAAATAGTTCTTGCAGAGGTGTCACTAATTACCCAGGCTTACCAAAGGCTAAGGATAATGGAGTATTTTCCCACCACCTCTGCCTCTCGTTAATCCAAATGCCCACCGTGCCCGCCCTACACCTATTGGAAAAAGAAACCAATGGCACTTCCTGAGCAATAGGATTAAATTACCTACTCCAAGGAAGCAGGTTGCCTAACAGAAGTATCTGCATTATTTAATAGCAATTTCCAATCATTTTACATCATCTTTTAACATGCACCACTACTTCCTTAGTTTCTCGTGGGTTTGAAATACCTGTAGCGCTTAAACAACAACGGTTAGTCTACCTGTTTTTCAAGTTGTTATTTCTTGTTTGACTTGGAAATGATGCTTTCTGTCAGCTTGAACTGTTAATTTGGGTTTGTTATTGCTGCTCTCTCCCATTCCCTTGAATAAAGGACTGGCTGATCCCTGGGATAATGTGGCACAGCACTTGGGTTTTCACACTCAAGCCGTCACTTCATTAGCTCTGACAATCTGGCTGGTTTGTACCATACTTTTCTAAGGCTCTCATCTACCTCTCGTATCTCTTTCCTAAGATTCACCTGAGCTGACACACTGACACCTTTGGGCAGGATGTTCCCAGAATTACAGAAGCATCCAAGAGTGGAAAGAAAACAGCCATTCAAGGCAGCACACACTGTATGTGCAGCAAGGATGTATGTCTATTACTAGCAGTTCAAACATCTGCCAGTAGTGAGGTTAGTTTGGAAAGGCTTTGATTCCTGCCTAGGGAATTCAGTGTCATGTACTTGCTCCATGAGAGTGCCATGGGCTTCCTCATGCAGCGTTAGATCCAAATATACTCTTATGCATTGCAGAGTTCTGTGTATAATACACGCATGTGTGACTCTGGTCCTTCAAAAGATTTCCCAGCAAAAACACTCATATAGAACGGAGCACTTCATGGCATTGTGTAGCTCTTCAATTCTCTTTTGGAATGCATCATTAGTTCTGCACAGCTGATATCTCTGCTTTATCTTCTTCAGATCCCCTTTCTTTAAACAAACTCCAGGTTCTCCCTACCCCTGAAAAAATGCCTCGTAAGACCTGATTGTTTTTCTTGAAAGGCACAATAATTTTAAAGGACTTAGCAGTAGTATTTCAAGAGGAAAAAGCATACAAAACCAAATAATCAAATGGTAAGGGCCAAGGAGAAAGCCACAGCCAGTTATGGAAAAGGATATGCAATGCTGTTCCATTATCCTCTTGAAATGAAGAGTAAAAGATTGCAAAATTCCATCCCAGTGCCTGCAACTCCGCCTAAATCCTCCTGACCACAGTAACAAAGCTATTACATACCATGCGTCTTGGCATTTTCATCACGTGCCAAACATCTAGCACATGGCTCAAAGGTTTCAGCCCTTCAGACTAATGAATCTTGTGATCAGCACATGAAATCAGATTGTTAAGTGCAAAGAGAAAAGGAAGATGATTTTCTAAGACACAGAGGAAACCCCACGCTCTACCTCATATCCTTCTTTATTTTCCCCACTGAGCAGGTCAGGTCTCCTTGCCCACGTGCTGCATCACCCTAAACTCTGTCACTCAGTGTCCAACCTTCTGCTGTTCTTTAACTGCCTTCTTCATAGAATTTGAGGTGGCTCTGGTTGCGCATAGGTGCAAATAAACTGCAATACAGATTTGATTTTGGCAAATTACCAAACTTAACCTCTGGAGAAAAGCTACCACAGAAGGGTACAGTGCAAATACACCACCTGTCCAAGTCAGTCACGGTTAGAACAGCTCTAAAAATGTAAGTCAGAAAACCGTATTGGATCATGCAAGCCAGAGAGGACACAACAGCACACATGGAAGTACAGTTTAACTGACTTGGTTAGAAATTATATTGTCGTTGTGCACTAGGGCTGTTCATGGGAGGAAACTGAAGTAAATGAAGAGCTGTAGCTACTAGATTTTCAAGTACCAAGAATCAGATGCCAGAACGTAAATACTATTTACAACAACAACCTTAAAGGCCTCAAAAGGGTTTCCTCTGTCTGCACAACAGAAAGGCACCTACTCATCGCAGAAAGACGGCAACTGGAATGGATGAAGAACGTACAGAGTCAGCCGAACAAACAGCAGCAGAGGATAAGGAAGAACTCCGAGTTAGCACCAGGCAAAGGGATACATCCATTCTTTTCTTCTACTCACAGAAAATAAAAATGGAAAATTGTGATATTTCAAGAACTGTATTTTTCATTTCACCTTCTACTCCCTGTATATAAAAAAAAAAAAAAA
>VZTL01038679.1:11933-49949 GCA_013400535.1 Scopus umbretta
AAAAAAAAAGAAGAAAAAAAAACCCCACAACTTCTGATCACCAGTCCTTCAGGAAAGAGCAAATCTAACAGACGTTTTTCTGGAATACAATGTAAAAATGGTCAAAACTTTTCAATGGTCCAAAAGAAACATGACTACCAGTAAATGTATTAGCAATTCCAGCACGTGGTAGAAATATAGAGATGAGATAATTTTTTCCTTAGCTAAGGCCCAGTTGTACAAGCACCTGAAAGCCATTTTGTACTGTGTGGCGTTCAGCAAAATCAGAATGGATTGAACAGGGAGAAGGCCGCTATTTATTTCTTGCTAGTATTTTCTCATGATGGTGCTTTTGAGGACTCATACCAGCTTTCATTACTAGGGCACGTTCTCTATTTGCAAATGTTTTTCATCAGCTGCTCTCCCCCCAATCCATTCCACTGGTTTTCTCTTCTACCCTCTCATTCAACAGCTTGAAACGACTAGCAATCAAAAGCAGCGCAGTATAATGGAAGTTGCAAGCATGGATCTGGCCAGGCAGTTTAGCTCAAGGACTACTGTTGCTATTACGGGGCACACGCAGAATAAAATACTCTGCAGGTTCTGCAACGATGCTGAATGAACCCAGTTCCCAAAGGATCACCCAGAACTGGAGAAATGGAACACCACCCCTCTGCAAGCCACAGAAAGCAAGCTCTTCAGCTCACTTTACAGTGCATCAGCAAAGGAACATTGCTTCCTCACTTTATTAATAACAGATATTAAAATGTGAGACAATGTTTTCTGTTGTAAACCCCTATATTATCAGAGTATAAATCCTCCCTTTTGGAGGACTGTGTAGGCAATTAGTGAAGGAGCACTTCTGAGCCCGGTGAACACAAGAGAAGGAGGGACACCAAGGGAAACGACAATTCCATTGGAACTGAGAGCAAAACGCTGTGTCTGCAACAGGAGCACAACCAGATCCCAAACTGATGGGTAGGGAGACGCTTCACTGGGAAGGATAAAGTTTTCAGAAGTGGTCAGTGGTTTGGGGATGCATCTATATAAATGTCTCAAGCTGGGTATCATCCAAGACTCTTCAGGCAAGAAATGCTTAGCCATTTCTGAAAGCCTGGCCCTTTGAAAGAGTTTCAAATGAAGCAGAAAAACTCTGACCCATTCCCAAAACTTTTAGATGTCATTGAAATAAATGTTGGGACTTCTGCCTTGCTCATTTACTCCACAATTTTAAGTGTTTCCAAAATGACTGCACGTGCTGGTGTTACTATCTATGCTGGTTTTTGAGCCTGGTCATGTAATAGGCTGTGGAAGCCAAAATGCACCTTTTTATCAGCCTAAGCAAAAGAGAGGGCTTCTGACTCTCAGGTTTCCTCCTGACAAGGGGACTGGAAATACTTGTTTGCCCCTGCAGGGGCTATTCTTTCCAAGACCATGCATTCTCCTTTTCCATTACAGAACTGCCTGCAAAGGTATGTCTTGAAAATGAACATAGCCTTACTGCTTGCCTGACCTTCCCCCATGCTTTTTGTTTTTTTAATTTCAGTTTCATTTTTTTTTTCAGCATTTCAATAAGTGGCACATCTGCACTTCAGCATTTTGCACCAGACTAGAAACAGTGAGGCTGAGTGCCAGGGAAAAAGACCAACACAATCTGTAAGAGAGTTTGATTAAGACAAGGTGTGAACTAAAAATCAACCTATTGGGCTCACAATCAACCACAGGAGCTTTTACTAGCACTTAGCTTTTGACTGCACCATTCCACAAGAGTATAGAGGAGGCAGCATCCCAGCTGCAATCAGGAAACCATGACAAGGAAACTATCAACCGCACAAAAACTCTCTGCTGCATTATTTGTTTCAGACTCTTGGGCACCCAAGCACACAAAAAGGCTCCCAGCATGGTTATGGTGTAGCTGCTAAGAAAGCATTACCTGCTATGGACAGCTGTATTTAATTTTGGATGGAGTTAGGTGTTTAAAGGCCCTCAGAAAGCAGTTCCTAGCTGCGATAAGCTGAAGAGAGCTCCTCCAAGGGGAAAACTTTGTTCCCTCAGACTCACCTGGTGAAAGTTGCTGCTTATAATTCATGATTACTTAAGTCGGCTCTAATGTCTGGCTACCAGTTGGCAAGATACAGCAGTCTGCAGGCAGCTCAAGCTAGGACCATGAATAAATAATTTCCACCAGCTGAGAAATGTTTTCTGGCACATGGGAAGTGAGCCCAGCAACTGGGAGAAAGGATGAAGCCTCAGGAGGCTGTGAAACCTTGCTCTTTTGCACTGGTGGAGCAATCAAGCAATACTGATTGGTGTCAGCCTTTGAGAAATTTCTCAACACTTAACAGCTCCGGTCCATCCAGAAAAAGCGTCAGATGCCTCTTCTGAGGCACAAGCACGTCAGTCTGTAGACAGTAATGAAAGAGAGATGTAGCATGCAGATCCCTCACCAAAGTACACCTCAGAGTGGGTTTGCCAGAGCTTTAAAGGTACGTGTTGCAAAAGCATTCAGCCCACCCTATCTCCTAGCTACAACATAACCCAACTGCATTTAAATGAAAGGCAGGTGAGAAGGACAACTAAGGTTCAGGCACCAGCTGCCATCCCAGATGAAAGCGGTCAGAGCAACGTTACAGCACAAGCATCTAGAACCAGAGACCTCCTGCCCCCTTGGACCTAGCCTCAGGAGCAAGACAGGTGAAGGAAGCATTTGGCCCACCATGAGCTTTTCTTCCTCAGTCCCTCCTTTGAACGGCTGCCACACTGTCCTGGCCAGGGCCAGGTGAGTCAGGGATCTCCTTCAACCATCCTGTCCCCGCAGCTCACACTCAGCCAGCAGAGTCCTGTACCAAGGAGTTAACTGGCAATGAAGAAGGTCAAACTAAACAATCGGTGTCATCTCCTCACCAAGGTCTCCTCTGCCAAATGAACTGCCAAGCAGCAAGACCAGAAAGCCCTCGCCAAAACCAGCCGCAAAATGCAACAGCGTCTCTCTGTGCCCAGATAACGCTCAACAGGGCCCTTCTCCGTGTGCAGCTGTTTCCAGAGCACTGCAACCAGAAAATCCAAGCCAGACAAGTAGCTCTTCAAGGCAGACATTAAACATTCATTTGTAATAAACACCCTGCCAAGCCCCAGGGACCAGCGAGAGGTATAGGGAAACGCAGCAAACAGAATCCAGAGAGGCCAGACTCGCAATGCCTCGCACTGTGGTTATTTGAATATGCGAAGAAGAAAAGAAAAAGTAGAAGTGTTTTCAAAGTGGTCCGTGTGCTAAGAAACAGAAATGAAATTTCATATTTTGGACACTTTAGTTCTTCAAGGGCAGTTTTCCCTTATCTCTGAACAGCAAGAGAGCATGCTTCTCACTGTTATTTTAGAAATGTATAAAAGAATTTCAAACATGCTCTCTGCACTGCTTTACAATGCAGTCCTTGGACTGAAATGTCTCCATACTTGCAGTCTTTCCATCTTCTGTCTCGGGCGCAGGAGGGGCAGTTGGGGAAGGCAGGGAAACAGGGATCTCTGAGACCGCAGAACAAAGATTGGGACTTGGGAAAGTGGCCGGGCATTGCTCGCTTAATAGCTTTAGCTTGTCCAGTTAGAGAATTGGATTTTATTTATCTATTGGTTTTATATTCATGGTACTGCGGTTTCAAACAAAACTGTGGGGTTCTAGGAACATATAACAGCAAAAATCTTTTAAAATCAGATGGAAGGAACCCATAAGGCAAGGAGCAGCCAGCACCGAGGATGGAGGTCACTATATGCAGTTTCCACAGGAAATGTTTGTAAATGTTAACAATATGGATGTGGATCTTTTCCATATAATTGCTTAATTTCACATAGGGGGGGAAAAAGTATTATAAAGATAAATATTTTAATATCATAGAAAGAAGATAGGAAAACACAGTTAAAGTAATAAAAATGCAGCTGAGTGCATAGCTGAAGCTTTACAGCAAATTTTTTTCATTTCTGGTAATGTCCACTGTGTATTAGTATTTCCATAAATACTCTTGTAAATAAGATTACCAGCAGAAACTGAAACAATTGTTTTTAAACAAATGTTAAAGAACGGCTGCAGAATAAGAATTTTGTAATTTAATGCAAATATTCGTGCAAGAAGCTAGATCCTATGAATTATACGCATTTAGTCAAGGAGCAGAAATACTATTGTGTGACCTATATGTCAAAATACAAACTGAATTGTGCAGCTGGAAGCTGAACACTTGAACACCAGACACTGAATACTAAAAAGAAATTGCTTGTAAACAACCAGCAAACCAAGAAACAATCTATGAATAATTTCAAATAACTCATGCAATTGAGAAGTCATATGCTATTTGTAGACAACTTGTCAATAGAAGAACCTACATAAAAAATGGTATTTTTAAAATGCTACAAATTATTCATGTAGCTATCACAAGAACATTTATGATTCATCATGAAGAGACATAAGTAATTATACCAGGGGTTGAAAAGGCATTTTCTTTCTTGTATTATATTCTGTAACTCATCAGGTGTATTAGGATAATATTTTCAGTTATAATTCTGCTGATCCCCAAGGCATAAGCCATTAGTAAGTGATGGAGGCAAGATGATGAAACTTGATGGCTAAGTAGCCTGATTCACTCTCACCAAGTCTGAGCAAAATCTGACGTCAATGACTCTGTACTTGAATGTATTAATGTCATTATTTAGTCTCATTCTCACAGATGGTCATATCAGACAATAATTTCATTCTCTTGATTTGCAGAAGAGCAGTGACACCTTCAATTCAATGCAGCACGACCTTCTTTAATCCTTTAAAAATTTAAAGTGCCTGATGTGCTACTATTGTCCAACTGAAAAAAATACAAACCTTCCTAGATCTGGGTTCTCCAAGAATCCCTAAGAGCTCTCTAAGAGCTGCAGGACAGGGATCCCAAGCTGGATATGACAGCTGGAAAAAGACAACTGGTGACTTTTCTACACTGGTAAGTTAAGTCAATTCTTTGTTGGATTTACCACATACTGCATGGGGAGGCAGAAAGCAGACGCCAAGAAGCCTCAGTCCCCCAGGTTCACAGCAGCAGTTCGTGATGGAAACTTCACAAGCCTTCCAGTTCATGAGGAAAACAACAGGTTATGGGACACAAGGAAAGCTGGCCCTGTTCAACTGTGATGAGACCTACTCCAGGAGCAACAGGAAACACATTTTTAGAAGGGTCTTATTCTGAAGGAGAGAATTTCCAGAGCCACAGATCTTGTAAAAGCATTAAGTTTCCTTCTTTCCACCTTTCCTCAGTAATAAAATGGCAGGAGCCAACATTGCTGCAGAGATTTTGCAACATTTAAGAATAATTTCATGGTTCTACTTCTCTCATAAATTTTGAGTTTCATTTGCTTTATCAGTTCTTCCATTGGCATAACAATGGAGAATGTTAAGCGACATCCTTTGTTTCACACAGAAGCCTTTATTCCCTTCCTCTTGACCTGAAATCAGAGCACTGCAGTAGATGGTCTGGGAGGCACTAATCACATTGACTAAACAACCACTTTGCTAAATCACAGAAACCAGAGCAGCAGAAAGGGGGGGAACAACCTCCCTCCCAGACAATTTGAGGGTTTTGTTACTCTTCATTGGGTCACGTATCTTCATTCATTTGGGGTTCTACCACCTGCCTCTCCTAACAGGTTTACAGCTCCCTGCTTGTTGCACCTCAGCAGTGCAGTATCTCATCTCCACAGCCTTCCATAAGTTACATGTTTGGGGAAATGTTAACAACTGTGAGACTTAACATACTTCCTGTATATTTTACAAGTGGTCTCAAACACTCATACTGTTTACTTCAGATCAGGTACAAGACCAGATGAAGAACTTTCTCTCAGGTGTAACTTGATATATCCAGAAAAGCAGCAGGGCAACCTAAGCAGATGGTTACTTTTTGCCAAATACTGCTTTTCCCAGTAATTGTACCTCTCCTGGCCCGCATGAATTTCACTGGCAGTAAATGCTGTAACAAGGGTAGATTACAACTTGCATTAGCACATCAGTGTGGTATAACGAAGCATTCAAACAAGACTAATGTCTTTTGAAGAGAGAGAGAGAGAGAGAGAGAGAGAGAGAGAGAGAGAGAGAAGGTAATTGAAAAGGACAGAAAAGTGGTCACAAATACACAACGCTGTTAAGTGTGGAATCCAACAATTTGGAAGTGGCTCCGGCACGGTTGTCTAGTCAAGATTAATCACATTTCTGCCAGCACTCAGCAATGCTTCTGTAATGTCCCTTCCCTGGACACCCTCTTCTCCTGTTTGGGTCACCAGTCAAAGGCAATCCTAGGACAACAAGCACCTCCTTCAGGGCTTTATTTAAACAAACAGACAGCTCCTCCTGAAGAAATCCTAGTGTCATAATGACATTCAAACCATTTTTCAACATTTCACAATGTGTTTAAGGAGGAGAGGTGCTGTCAGGCTGAAAAACTCAGCTAGCTGGCCATTGGGAACCAGCCACACTTCTTGCTATGACTGACTTTCATTCTTTTCTTTGTATTTCTTACCTTGCCTCCCCTCAGGATAAAGTTGCAGTGTATCTGTCTCACATCCCCCAGCTACAGAGGCCAGGCAGAGTTTGCCCGCGACACCCTGGAGCTCTCCCAGCTCAGGCAGAGGGGAAGGTGAGGAAGCTCCCAGCCTCGTCCTCCGGATACACTAAGGAACTTTGGTGTCATGAGGACAGCAAGCCAACATGTCACGTTTTTTGGGCCTCAGAGAAAATGTACCTTTTTTAAAAAAAAAAAAAAAAAAAAAGAAAAAAAAAAAGAAATCTTTCTTACTTTTAAAAAGGAACTATAACATCACCAGGAAAAACAACAAATTAAAACTTGGTTCCCAAAGAGTTTTACAATTCTCACTTCACTCTGTCCTAAAGAGACTAAAAACTTTATTACTTCTTCTATCACTAACATACCCCCTAACCTATCCCAGCTTCACAACTACATTTTCTCCAACAGATGGTCTAAGTGATTAACATAACTTTGCTAAACTCAGGGAAAGTGTTCTCAACATGTATTTATTTAGTTTTGAAGGCTGATGCTTCTATTTCAGACATGAGAAACCACATTTGCATGTTTAAAAGGTTACTTCCCCCAACAATATCAATAGGCCTAATAAAAGACACAACTTACTTTCCCTGCCAACCTTGCCCAAGAAACTGCCACCGCTAGATGTACTGCAGCTCTTCCCACTGAATCTGCCTATGCATCTCTTTGCTGGCCTGTGTTTATATTTCAGTTGATAAAGGATGAAAGGCTAAAAGTAACAGCTTTCCCCTGGAAGCATACTAAGGCATTTGCTTGCTGTAGCATTTGTATTTGCCGCCAGTACAGGCAGGATCCTGTCATCCTTCTCTTAGACCAAGTGCTCAGGGAGGAAGAGATCAGCAGGAGCAGAGCTTGCGCCCACAAGCAAGAGGCCTTGCTTTCAAGTCCTTTGTACAGTATTTATAAAGTATCGATGGAAGCAGTAGGTGGCAGCTGGTTAACATCCTATAACACCACTACAGAACGATTTTGACCAGAAGTTAAAGAGAGCCTCATAATTAATTGAGGGTGCAGGAGGAATGCAGGCGGGCTGACTAATTACCTCGGCTACTCCGGCTAAGGCACTTGCTATTGCAACATGTGTTTGGGGATCTCTAGTGTTCATAAGCAGTCAGGATCTCTGTTTTGTGTCTCCACTAAAGACGCATTTCTAAATACCTAACACAGCTCCCTCAGCCAGAGCCCTCACTCTGTGTCGTACTGCAACAGCCATCGTTTTCCTTTCCCTCGCACAGCACAGCCTTGCTCAGATCTGCGCTCCGCTCCTGACAACGGTAAGATTTCCCTGTTACATACTGACCGGCAGCAGAAATAAAATGTGAGTATTGAGGTCAGCATAAAATAATATTGGAATTGACACCCCCAATCCCCAAAGCTGGACGCTTACTTGGAAACAGTCAGAAAATCATTCTTGCACTGAGAACCTTGTGAGGTTCAGCAAAGTAAGTACAAGGCAAGTAGAGCAGGCATATTTTAAAAAAAAAAAAAAAAAAAAATCACATCTCTTCAGAGGCTCAGTGGAAGGAAAAAATAGAATAACTTTAAAATAACTTTCTTAGAGCATTGGCCAAAACACCTCCTAAGGGTACTTATACAATAAATCAGCTTCTGATTTCTGCTTAACCTTGTGACCTTTTAAATCCATAAGTGGAAAGCCTTTTGGTTAGAAAAAAGTAAAAGGAGGGATCAAGTTAAAAAGTTCACCTGGCAAATATGCAAGAGGCTTAAAAACGACCAGCTTCATTTCCCCAGATTAATCTGCAGTGCAAATGTGAATATGTTAATGATTTCTTTCTCCCCCCTCTGCACCAACTCCCTCTTGGTCTCTTTAAGACAGAAAAATTAATAATAATAATAATAAATGTATGTGTCCCTTTCATTAACAACTCTGAGCTTTCATTTCTGATGTGGTATTAAAACATCAAAAACAAGCTCCCCAACCCCCATCACACTGGGTGATCAATGCTTCTTTACCACTTAGAGAAGATCTAAAGAGGCACCTAATACATTTATTATGTTACAGTCACTGGCACAAATTCTTTTCAAAATGTAATAATCCCCTCCACATGACACTTAACTCCCCAGTAGGTTCTTTCGCAGTTAGGTTAATAACCTTCATATTATGTAGGTAAAAGAAGATTAACAGTGAATATGTTGAATCCAAGTTTATAGTACCTCTCTAAATCCAAGTACCTCCTCCTTTTGTTTGGTTGCAGGCCCTGCTGGCCTCTATCTAGGACTCGACAAATAAATCCCATTTGGCACTGCTGGCAAATGCTTCTTGATGGAGCATTTGGGATCAAAGAGGGTCTTATTTCCTCACACTGCAACTCTAGTGGTCTAGTCTCACTTTAATTTGTCTTCCTAGTCGAGCAGAAACAGCAGCAAGCGAGCCAGAGAGAATAATTCATTTTCCTTCAGAAATTCAGCACTCAAAAATTTATTTTTAAGGACTGCATTTTATCCACATTGCCTTTAGAACAAAATACCGTATTTTCAGAACAAAATACCATAATCTCAAACTTCAATGGACACCCGAACTCCTCTAAACTCACAAAATCCTCAACACAAGCTCTAAATACGACTTTGTAGTCTTAACAAAAGGTCGGTGTTTTCCCTGTGTTTCCTTCCTGAAAACGGCACCCAACATATCTGCGAGCACAGCCAGTTCTGCCCAAGTCAGGGAACCCTCAGAGCAGCAGCCTACCCTGCGAACCAAAGCAGCAAAAATTCTCTTTAGGTATCAGCACACCACCTTGCTCCCCCGAGCAAGGCGAAGCAACCCAGGTCGGATGCCTGGCAAAACATCCCCGTCACCTCTTTGGCACAGCTCGTTCTCCTCTGGGTCGTTCTGTAGAGAGGCTTTTGTGCTGGTAACGTGTACAACAACCAGGCGCGGGCAAGAGCAACCAGGCTCATTCAGCGCGTAGCAGAGACGACAGGAGGTGGCTGGCGAGGAAGAAGAAATATGGGAAAGCAGAAAAAGGCAGCAGGTCCTGAAATTCTCAAGTGCTTCAGCCTAATGAGAAGAGGATTTTACAAATAGCAGCTATGAACCTGGTCAAAATGATAAACACGTGAAAGGAAAACATGCTGCCAGAAACCACCTGCCACCACATGTACAGTTACAAATCTCTCCTCCCCAAAGGAAACAGGAGCCTTGTATTTCAGGGATTCGATCGTGTTTCCAAAATGAAACACAGCTGATAATAAACAAAACCCCCAATACCCATGAAACACAGAGCTGCTCAGTGATGTCAAGTCAGACATCCAGCTCTCTACTTGATCGTAGTTGCCAAGGACAAATCCTTGCTTTGAATAGGGAATAGACCGCAAAAGCAGATTGGGAATCATTTCTGTTGGGTGCTGTCAAGAGTTTTGAGCTGGATTAGGCAGAATCCCTAATCCTTTTGGATTATGGAGGCATCCACTCCAGTCAGGTCCTGGACTGCTGCAGATGCACTTTCAAGGAAGTCTAAAATGAGATCTACCCGAGAGGTGGAATTAGACCTTCCTTACCCTGGTCACCTCCAGAGGTGACAGGCTGCAAATTCACTGCCATCCCTGAGATGGACCAGGCAAGCACTGCTGTCTGACACAGGCACAGCCGCAGGACTCGGATGGGCTGGGAAAAATCCAGGCATACTTAGGCAGGGAACAAGGTTTTGCCAAAACCCTTCCTTTTCTGGTTTTTCAGAAGGTGAAGAGTCAAAATCCTGTCACGCTTCATCCTCTTCAAAACAAAGCAAGTTGGAAGGAGAAGGAGAGGTTATTTGCTTGTTTTAGTGATAATTATTTTTTCCCAAACACAAACTTAACTGATCTTTTTCTAGCCAAAAGCTCTTCTCAGATTAAAGGGGAAAAAAAAAATTAAATCTTACAGGTTTTAGATGTAAAAATACCCACTTCATAGAACTTCCACAGAAAAGAGTGTATCTTCCTAGACCTCAAAATAATTGGGAAGAAAAGACTACAAACAAACCAGGCAAAATGTGTGTGGCTGGCTCAAACCGAGCTGAATAATCAGGAGTGCTCCTAACCCCGGGCTGTCTGGCCAGGCCTGGCTTCCCCCAGCTCCAACGCTAACTATAGTCACTCATTATTATTCAGCACTGGCTCAGCGCAGACAATAAGCGCGCTTTGCCCTGTAAAAAAGCAAAGGAAGGCACTCTTCCTGCCTCAGTAGATTTATATTCTAAGGCCATCAATCTCATCCTGACACTTGGTACATGCGGCAATCGGCAGATGGATCACTGTCAAAGCAACTGCATCCTTTTTACCTTTCTTATACTAAAGAGAACACATCTATATTTGGTGACTCTTTTCTGAAAACAAAGCCGGTCAAAACATTTTGAATTCAAACTTTCTCAACCAAAATGAGAGCGGGGAAAAAAAAAAAAAACAAAAAACATTCTGCAGTAATCTCTCCTGATTTTCAAATCACTCTACTTGAAAAGCAGCTTTGAAAAAGATCATGTTCAAAGAATATTTGGAGCTAACAGAGCACAGCTTACAAGGAACCAGGAGAGCTTGAAGCATTCTGATTCTCCCTTGGTAAGGAGGCGCCGGTTTTAACGTGATTGCCCCAAAAGTAGAGATGGGAACCCCTCTACAGGGCTGCCACCAAGCATTCCAAATTTGGGGGTTCTAATTGCAAACACATCTTAATTTTCTAGGATAGGATCAGGTGAATGGAAAGAAACTTTGCAGTGAGAAAGACAGGGTAGTGACTTTTATGTGCCCAGCCTGTGTCATGCAATGTAGCAGCTTCCCATCCAAGATACCCACCCGCTAGATCAGTCCTGTATGGTAGCTAGCAATTGCAGCAACTTGCTCCACTTTGTTTGGCTACACTACTGCCAAGCCATCCTGCAGAAGCAAACTTCACGCTTCTTGGCCACAAATGAAGATGAGCTAAAGTCTGTGCCTGACCCACTAGATAGGAATGAATGGACCTGGGGTTTTTTCCAAGCTGTTAGATCTGTAATCGTGTGCTGCTGCCACTGCACACCAGAATGAAAGCAGGCAGGCAATCTACCCCCAGGAAAGTGCTCTAAGCATTACTGGAAGGAAACCTGCCTCAATTCCCATTGAAGGGAGCTGGAGGAAACGGACATCCATCCCTATATGCAGCCACAGCAGCTAGCTACATTGTACAATTTTTGCCAAAGCCTCCCTGGGTCTAACAGTCAGATCTGCCCTTTGTACGTGTAACTTTTGGATGCCCAGGCCACAGCTACAAACATCCATCAATACTGGTGCTGGAAGAATTCAAACAACCTCCTGTTGCCCCTGAACACAAAGGCTCTTTCTCCAGCTCTTTTTCCCATCCTCTGGGATTCATGCAGGTGTCGCTAACGATTATGCTAAAACAACATGGCTGCAAACACCGCATATTTTAATTCCTCAGTTTTTAAGGCATGACATCTAATGTCTTTATTTCATCGAGAAGAGAGCAGAAAGGGATAGCAGAGCAACTAAAAAGAGAGCATCCTGCAATGCAAGATTTCTGTCACTGTTTGGTCTTTGTTCAGACACCTAGTATGAAGGAGAGCCCAGATCAAAGAAAAGGGAGAGACACAGGTCTGAATGAAGTCCACTGGAAAGTCCAGACTTTTGGCTCTCCTGCGAAACACTGGATTTACTCAACGTGCATTTCCTCCTTTCTCTCATCCCTTTCTTCCCGTGCGTTGCTGCTGGGTTTGAAAGAGTGCCTGACCCCTGCTGTAGTTTCACACCACTTCACCCTAGCTGCCTTCAGCTGAACAGAGTTGAGTTTGCTGCCACCCCTCCAAGCACAAGCATCGTGGGTGCTGTCAGGCACATTGGGGAGGCTGGGGAAGAGTGCCTGCTGCCCGCATCAGCATCTTCTGGAAGAGGGGTCTGCCTTTCAGAGCCTCTGGGCAGCTGACTGTAGTGGGCAGCCATATCAACACAACTGCCAGTGTGGCCTCCAGCCAGCAGGCCTTGCCCATTTAAAAAGGTAAAAGGAGATCTCGCCCAGCCCTGGCATGCTCCACAAGGACAGTCAGCTTCCAAAGAGGAGCTGCGTGGGTAGGGGGAGAGGTACACACTGCATTCCTTATTTCTGCCCTCCTCGAGGCAGCAAAAGAAGAAACTTTTGGGCCTCCGCCCCTGGCATACCTCTGCAGAGGAAACTCCTCTGGCTCTGCCCGAGCCCAGCTGCAGCGCCAGTCAGAGGCAGTCATCAGCAGAGCCATCAGCCCAGCACAGAGTTGAATTAAGGTAACGTCTAAAATGCGACACATTCAAATTGTGATGTAAGGTTTACATTTGGGTACATGCATTCTGGATGTATTTCCAGAATGTATTATCCGTTCCGCATACACACACAGTCACTGGACTGCCAAGTACTGCACGGAGAGCTGGAGATGACAAGAGAGAAGGGATGAGCACCGCTGGCCGGGCTCCCTTCCCTGGGGCCTCAAAAGCCCCAGCTCTGACGAAGAGTCCCATTGTGAACAAGTGACCTCGGAGGAAATGCTCACATCCGAGCAAACATCCCTTCTGAAAAATCAAATAAATAAATAAATAAGCCCTTGCCTTTCTGAACGGACTGAAGCACACAAAAAGTGTGCACTGCCAGCGTAGCAGATTAATCACTTACTGACCATTGTGCCTGATGCAAGGGAATGCACTCTCTGAAGACCCCTGCGCCAACTGTGCGCAGAGGATGAGCCTCCTTTCCATCTCAGGGTAACAAAAAAATCGTCCAACTCACCAAGCTCTGCCGAGCACACTGGAGGTCAGGGTGGCAAACGACAGCATTATACATCAGAACATGCATTATGTAAAATTATGCGTGCAGACACACAGGGGAGGGGGAAGAATACTTCTCCCAGTTGTGGCAGACATTATCTCTCCAGTGTGTGCCTGCAAACTCCCTGAAACCCCCAAAGAAAAGGATATGCAAGGCCAGAGAGACTACCTCTCCCTCCCACACTCCTTTTCATGAAAACTTCTCACAGCAAAGACAGCCTTAAATGAGCATATGAAACAGAATATAGGCTGGGTTTTCTCCTTGCTGACTTCAGTTTCACAACCCTGTGACTCTATTTGCTTTGGTGGTGTCACTGCTGGTTTATGAGGGAGGGAAAAATCAGGTCTCCAGGGTGCAACTCAGGCACCACACTCTTAAGTGTTTTCCTGTAAAGTGGTTCAGTCATACTCTCAGAAAATAACCAGAGCCAAGAGTGATTTTATAAGCTTAGAGGAAAGCATCTCAAGCAAGACACCATGGCATGGGTTGCGAAAGGCACAAAACACCACATATACCCTTTGCCCTGGGCTGCTTGTAGCAATCTCTGACTGCTGACATCTGTTAACTTCAGCAGACTTTTTAACTCTGTTTTTAAAACAGCAAAATTCAAGTACTTACAGCAGATAACACTGAGTAAATGAGAAAACCATCCTGACAAGAAAACCTACTTTCCATGCCCATTAAACCTAAAACCCCTTTCACATCTTCTCTAGCTGCAAGCATCCTTCTAAAAGTTTCCGGATGCCTGCTGGCTAGCCGCACAGCAAGTAACACAAGTCTCTAAGGATACCTGTCTCTCCTTGCAAAAAGAAAGATAGAGATTAGATTTGTCAAAAGGGGATAAGAAGTTAACAGGGCCAATAAGGTTAGACAAGACAAGCAATTCAGCAAACAATTCTGGAAAGAGCTATTAGATCTAGGCTAACTAAGTATGATAAATGTTGACTTTAACCCAATTACTTCCAATGATTTTAGAGGTCTGAGAAGAGTTGAGTACTACAGAGTTGTAATCAATGAACGTGCATGAAACTGGGGAGGCTCCCTTCCTAACCCCACCTCCCAAAGAAACAGAAACTCAAGTTGAACAGATCTTGGGAAAAGGTCTCTGTGAATTTTTCTAAATTTAAAAACTTTGTCCTGGCTCTAGCCTGGTCTTAGCAACAGGGAAATCAGTTCCCAAAACTGTTTTTTTTACTGTTTCAGAAAATTAGCTTTCCTGAAAGACTTTCATGGTCTTATGCAAGTTAGAAGACAATGGAGACATAAGCTTGGTCTCCGCGCTTTCTGAAGAAAGCCTGTTCCCCCTAAAAATAACATCAACTGGAATAGTCAAAAAGAAAATATTTGTCTTGGAGACATGCTCCGTTCCTTCTTCTCAAACCTACAACCCAAAGACCCTGAGGTCATTTTCTACTCAAGCTGGTGCCTCCCCATTTTCTGTGGCTCTGCATCATCACTCTGTTAAGAGTGAAAGTCATACCAGACAGAGGCCAGCCCAAGGTCTGTGGCTCACTTAAGTCATACAGGCTTAACGCAAAGATCAGGGGGTTTGTGAAGCCAAGACCATTTTCATCAGATTTATAAAACTCTAGATGGGAAAAATATCCCAGTCTCTTAGCTGCACACCACCACATGACCTTTAATAATAGCAAAGACAACAACTGTAGGTTAGGCCAGAGAGTTTCTCAGTCAACTTGGCTTTGATGTGCGTGGCTTCTAATAATAAACTCATTTGCTGTTCGCGTTTTCATGCTGAGGCCTTATCCAGAAGGAATACTGGCTCCTCTTTCTGTTTTTTCCCAAAGCATCTTTCAATTATGTCATGAAACATATCAACCCAGTTTTTTTACATGTAATTGAACTTGTGGTCCTGGCTTGTCACAGCACCAAAATGTTTTTCAGTATTTTGTTAAAGAGCATACATACATTTACACCTGCTTTAACAAACAATTTTGGACAGGGAAGTTTAGGGGGAAATTGCTTGGAGAGGCTTAGAAGAAATTAATGCTATTGTATTATTAAGACTTGTAGAACATAAGCACAGCTCCCAGACATTTCTTCTTTTTCAAAAAAATCTGTGCATGAGAAAAAGCCTTGAAGTTACTGCAAACTGCCAAACTCCACACCCAGCGATTATTTTGTAGAAAAGAGTATGAAAATGTTTTTTATTGCAAGCATTCACAGTTACAGTGTTCTTGAATCACGCTGGATGTCTAAAACAAAGCTGAATGTAAAAAGGATGCACCAGCTTGGTCTGTGCTGAACCAGCACATTAAATACAAAACAAATTAAAGAGAATTTTGCTTCAGGACTGTGCACTCCCTTACAACTACAGGATCATGGTGCCTTACCTGTAATTTCTCCTTGCAATGCTTTTAAGGAGCCAAGCAAAATCTAGATGCTACAGAGAGAGAGAGAGAGATGGACCTCTCAGAAGCATCTGGCTGTCCAGAAATCCATGCACTTCCACTTCTGCTGGCTTCTGCAGGGTACAACCAACCTCCACATGCTCTGTCCCTGTGTAACCAGGGTAGTGCGGGCCAGCAGCCCCGCTAATGAGTCTCTCAGAGGCAGCTCTTTATTAGTAGCAGCACAGCTCTGTGTTCGTAAGTCTAAATGACTTCCAGGCTAAGCTAGCATGCAACTGTAGTAGCAAGCAAAATTCCTCCACATCAGCTGTGATAGACTCCAAGCAAGCACTATGCTCCTTAGGGTGTGTGGATACAGACTCAGTCCAGGACCACCAAAACAAGGGAAGGAGAGCTTAAGAACCTAGTGACCTGTGCTTTTTCCTAAAGGGTTTGTTTAAGAAGGTTTGGCTGGCAAGCAGGTGAGGGAAGGAGCATTTTAGATGGATGACGTTAGTTGATTTAGAAGTCTTCGTATTTCAATGGCTTCATGGTCAGAAATTCACCTACCTCGTTGGGTTCTGGGTACAACTGACAGACCAGTAAAAGAAGTAAGCGTGAAACAGCAATGGCTAAAAGAATTATCTAAGAATAAACTACTCAGATGCACAAGTAATTCCGTATCTCCAGGAAAAGGGGTAGGCTTAAAAATGGTGTGGGAAAGAAACCATGTGAAGTGATGAGTCAGCAAGTAATCACTTAAAACATCCAGCTTTAGCTGTGGAGCACTGGCCCTCTGGAAATAGTAATTGGAGCAGAGCCTAATACTCTCCAGCTGCTCCTTTCCACCCTAAGCTCAGGGCCACCAACTTCAACCAAAAAGGCCAGGGCAGACATGGGAGAGTCTTCCTACTCGCTGAAAGATTAAACACTCCTGTGAAAAACAGGCCAAATGAGGCATGCAGCTACTCCTGGGCTCTTCTTCATTCCCCAATTCACCTTGTGACATGAACACTGCTTGCACTTGCTGGGAATCCGTGCAGCATCACAATTATTTCTATTCTTTAACAAAGCTCTGCTGGGCTTGGGTGACAAGATGCTTAGAGCCAAGAAGCAGGTGGACTAATTTTGCTTGGCAAGGATTCAGAGCTGGCAGTACGTCAAGGGACAACAAACCCAAGCGACACGCGAGGGTTTAATAACACTCAGTCCAAGGCAAATTATGAAGACCCCAAAACGGTGTGAATTGAGAAATCCTCATTAGGAAGCAGATGCGTGAAGGGCTGTCCTGCTAGGGCAGAGGCAGGCAGCAGCAGGTCCTGCTCAGGGGGCGAGGGGCAGCGAAAGGTATGCTGACCTGCTCTGCTCCAGCCATCAGGATCACAAACCCTGCCTGCCACATTTCCAGCCAGCACTGGCTAGCAGTAAAGTACAGCTGATACAAGCTGTTAAAAGCAGTTTCTTTATCAATACAGGTAAAAATAATATTTGGGCATGGAGGCAGCTTAACTCAAAACATTAAATAAAGCTGATCTCCACTGAAGTATTGCAGTCATCCATACAGCCAGAAGAAGGAATAAAGAGAACAGTCTGCAAAGAAATTAAGCTGTCTCTAACATTCCTTATTGTCAATTACAGCATTTGATGGCTTACTCAGCAATGGGCTAAATACCACTCTGCCCTGGCCCTGAATTCCCACATAAGGGGAATTTCTTTGGCCCCTGACTTCAGACTTTGCTAACAGCTATTCCTGCTACATGGATTGCACCCATAGGAGAAAACAATTTTCAGGAGGAAACCTCCTGAAAAAAAAAAAACAACTAAAAACTCAAAAACAGAACAGTGGTTCTGAGGCTGTTTGGCCCTTTTCAATTTGCAGCTTGTTTTGCTGAACTCTTCTTCAAGAGCTTGGGCTCATTTGAAGGAAATTCTAACTAGAGCAACCTCAAACAGAAAGGGAGAGATGTCAGCTCTGCAAGGGTCAGTTTGCAGTACTGTGCAACACCTCAATACCAGAGGGTTTCCCTTTCCTGCAATATTAATTCTCACTGATCTGCATTAGTACACGATGTTTATGTAACTGGAGAGGAAGAGTCCCAGTGGTTTGTGGGAAAGAGTGGATCCTGTGAGACACCCTGTTTCAAGCCCTGCTTTACCACAGATTTTTCAGAGTTATTTGGGTAAGTCACCTCTCTGGGCTTCTTCTTCCCATCTGGGGATAAAGTCCCTGCCCTGCTGCAGGCAGGCTTACAAATCCCACCGAGTGTTGCATAGCTAAACTGAAAACCAGGGTGGGCAAAGGAGGGTGGAAAAAGATGAAGGCTGCCCAAACTGAACCTGATGGAAGAGCTCCCCCACACAGGAACACATTACCAGCGGTATCTTCCATCATTTACTCCTTGGTTGGTCAGATATTTTCCAGAATACCAGAATCACTGGTAGTAAAGGCATGTGAAAGCACGACCTTGACTGTAAGGTATGTTAGAACAAGCACAGCCTTGCTCCAGCTGATGCTGCTGACTTTTAAACCTTTCTACTGATGCTTTCCCATTTGTAAGATACTCACGTAGTGATTAAAAATGCTTTTCACAGAACATCAGTATTTAAACTAAGAAACTTTATCTCCTGGCTTATGCAATAGACTGGCACGTGCTTCGTCCTGGGCAGAAGAGGAGAGAAACAGGAGCTAACAACAGAGGCAAGAACTGCAGGCAAAAGAAAATCCCCAAACCTTTCTATGTACCCGATGAAGATTAGCGACTCCATGCTATCTGCTAAGCTCAAGAATTGTGAAATCCTCAGAAAAAGCTAATGGTAGAGCAGGACATAAGCAAACAAAGCGATAAGACCAAACAAATGTAGCATTTGCGGGGTGTGAGGCTAGAAGGTGAGATGGACACAGGTATCTCCCTTCCCCCTTAGAAAACCCCTCATACCTAGGGGTATAGGAACAGAAAGTTTTTTCTCCATCCCACACACAGTGGAAAAAATTCAAACTAGCAGAGCAGCACACACCTACTACTGTGTTTCAACTTTGCACCCTAATTCAGGGGCAGGGGACGGGACAAACAACCCACCACCAAAAGAGCCAAATCACGGTGGAAGAGCATTGAAGAAAACATTGGTAGGAAAGTAAGAGGAACTACATTTATGAGAATTCCTTATAAGCACCAGCCCCTGAAAAATAGGCTGAGATACTGCTGCTTATAGGAAAATAGCGAAGGCGGCCTTTGGTATATTCCTTAAAAGGATTAGAATAATTTTCTTTACATTCCACATGAAGATTTACAGTGGGCTTTAATTACCTGCAAAGGAGCAGGCAGTACTCTATGGCATAAAGGATGGACACGGAAAGTATGCAGACAAGACTGCTGTTGGGATAACATTTACTTTAACTCTAATTTTCTGGTGACACATAGAAGTGTTTGAAAATAATAAAGGTTGTCAAAATATTTTCTGTAATAGACTCCTACACACAGCACATTTACAAGACCAGCACGGTTTCCTGCCCAGCTGGTACACTAGCTGCTACCAAGAGATCCTCTGATTACTGAGATACCATCTCAGCTTGGGTGGGAGCTTGCTTTCCCACTACAGGCTGAAGTATTCCCCCTCCTTGTCGTTATGTTGTTGACTCTCTTAGCAGGCACAGTGTCCTGCATTCTCACAAGTGGTGGCATTTGGATAGTGAAGGATTTCTCACATAAGGGTAACTACTGATCCCAAAGGCATCAGCTACCCCAAAACAATGGCAGGGGAAGGCAGTATAGCTCTGTAACATGTAATACCTCCGGGCAGGCTGGGGAGGACAAAAGCAAGTCACAAATCCCCTGCTTTACGTCACATTGCCATGGGTACATATGTAGGACACCAGGCTATGGGAGATTTCCATTTTTGCTAAACATCCGTGGCAAGACAGACAAAATAAATTTAAGATGTACTCTCAATTTCAGAATGGCAGATTCATTCCCACCAGGCAAGCAACACTTCCCATCCCTGGCTCAGGAGACAGGCTCTGGAACAGAGATGCTGAGGCTTTTTATTTCAGACCTTTATTTAATGCCCTAGTAAAGCTTCTCCCCCTTTCACCCCCCTCTTTTTTTTTTTTTAATTGAAGATTTAAAAGAGAAACAAACAAAAAAGCCCTCAAAAACCCACAACAGGGTGAGGCACCCGTGCTCTCTGCCATAATAACATTCACTAATTAAAACACAAAGCAGCCAGGGATGCAGGATTAATGGACATGGTTTCCTCTTTTCAAGTCTCACCCGCTGACAGATCGCCTCATTCCTTCCTTGCTCTTGAACCTCTCAGGAAAAAAAAAAAAAANTCCAGAAAAAAAAAAAAAAAAAAAAAAAAAATCCAGTTTGCTTATCTTACAGTGTGGGGTTGCCATGGAAACCGCATCCCCCTGTGAGATGCTCTGTCATAACATTTCAGCACTGTATGGAAGGCTTAAAGACACAGCATCCTCTGCTCTGAGGGCTTCTGAGCCAGCCAGAGTCTTCGCAGATGAGCAGCTGTCAAACCTGGTGAAAGTCTGAAGTTGGGAGGGACAGAGAAGTAACAATAGAAATATTCAGTTGCCCGGTTCTTTGCAAAAATCTGCTTCTTGCGTTGACAATTAATATTGACCAACAAATACTTCAATTTGGTGTAAGACACATTTTGCTGTTTGGAGGACCTGCCTCCTGACAGCCTGTTGAAAGAAAGAGTGCTGGCACCAAAACATAACCCCATCATTCTACCGTGGGGTAGCACAAAGCACCTCTTTAGTCAGGGTTTTATGTCAGATTAGTCTCTGAGCCCTGTTTTCTCAAGTCCTTTCCTAAGAAAGGAGGGAAAAAGTAGCAAGCACAATAATTGCCCATAATGGGAACAGGCCTCCTATAGCCTGCTCCTTAATTACAGGGATGGCTTCCAGGCTGTAATCACTAGGGGTCCAGATGGAAGTTCTCCAAGCTCTTTGAGGGACAGAATGTGTCAGTTATTAATTAAACATATGAGGCAATTAGCTTCAAAACTTTGTAGTAAATCACTACAGCTGTGTTACTTTCGCTTTTTCCTTTGGTGAGTGCAAGTCAAATGCACAGTGCATTTCCCAGGGGGGTCACACGGACTGCAGCCAAAAAGCATTTCCAAACAAGACCTTTTTTGTTGGGTGGGAAAAAGTATCTGCAGAAAGCTTGTTTTCAGAAGTCAGCTACTTCACAGTCACATCCCTCGTGAGAGACGATGGATTCTGTGTACGTTAGCTATTCACCACTCAAGCTGTCTGGTGTGCAAAGCAGCTGAATCCTCTCTGCCACCGCAAACAGCAGCCTGAAGTTGTTCTGGTACAGCAGGAGGAGGAAACCATTCCTGTGGTTAACGTGGCCCATATTCCAGCATCAGCTGTCAACTGCAATTCATTGTTCTGGAGCTTGTCAAGACTTCTATCTCAGTAGACTCCAGCACATGTAGGACCCTGTTGCTGGTTGGTCACACATTTGAAAATAAGATGCTGTGGCGCATTCTTTGTCTATCTCCAAGTTCAGAAACCAGGCCAAAACCACCATGGTCATTAAAACCAAGTTAGTGATTTATTCTAGTATTTGTATTCACACACAAAAACTCCCTCGGTCACATCAAGATAGCGTGACGTCAGTGCATTGTTAGTCTGCATTTTATTCCGTGGTTCAGTGCCACAGTTGGAGATCCTATCATCGACCAAACCCTCAGTTTGTTTCCCTACGCTTTTCTCACATGTAGCTGACGAATGATGCAATAACTCATTATTGACAATAGTAAGAACCGGATGGTGACCTCAGCCCTGTTTTACTCTAACACATAAAACACTTTGACCCCTTCCTTCGACATTTTAGCATGCTTGGAGAATACACTTTGAGAAAACATATAGGAAAACTGGAGAACAACACCACATGCAGCCTGTCATCAAGTGTTATAAGCTGTTGCCTACTACTTGGCAAAACACTGCAAGAAGAATCTCGGAGGCTCCTTTGGAGTCAGCAGCCACTGAATTCTCAAGAAGAATCAGGTATGTTGGGCTTACCAGCATTAAGTGATGACTGCTTGTACAAATCAGAGAACACAGCAGCCTAAAGGAGACCCAAGCCCACTGAAGGTTATGTAAGTTAGAGGAGAACACACATACCCTCCTGTCATGGAAGAGGATAGAACAGAGCCAAGAGCACACCAGAGAGCCATTTACCTTTAGGACAGATGAATTTAACAAGGCAACAAATGACTGACATGCAGAATAGTAGTATTTTGTGTGCAGGCCATTCTCATTTATAAATTTATTTTCCCCCTTTGCTCAACAGGTCAGATCTGAACAAAATAAAGTGTCCTTCTATGGCAAATCATATTGCTATGTTGAGCTTTTTATGATAAAAACTGGATATAGCTTCTCATGTTCACTCCATCCTCATCCTTGTGATTATAACGCATGTTTGACTGCCAGGTAAGCAAAGAAACATTTAATGTGATTTTTTTTCAGATTTTATTAAATGAATTTTATCAAATTCAAACTGAAATACTGAATACTAACTATTTCTGAAAGTAAAACCTTTCAGTATGTTTGCAGACAGTGAACAGAAAGCAAATCAAAATCTTATCACCATCTTTGATCAAAAAAGTCTGACCCGAGTAAAGTTTAGTTGAATGATGACTTTAGAAGGGATTTCCAACATCTCTGAAGTTTTATGCTCAAAAACAGGTAGATAAAACTCCATATATGTGCAGCCACACACATCATATCTTTAACGGGACTTTTAACAGGAGAATCTCCCTCCTGTTCATTGGGTTGGAACAAACTTTTCACTTTTCTGCATAGCCCATGCCGGTCTCAATGTAGACTTGATAGCATTTGCTCAGCACCCCAAAGAAAAAGGCAGGGGGCAGGCATGAAAAGAGTTTGTGTTCTGAAAGAACAGAAATGTACCTTAATTTCATACAGTTAAGGTTTACTCCAGAAAAGAAAAGAAAAAAAAACCCAAACAAAAAACACCACCAAATCCTACCTCCAGGAACTAAGTCACTTACTGTCTTCCCCTTGTAGAAAGGGGCAAGTATGTCACCAGGCACCAATCTTAAGCTGGGTTGCTAAACTGGCTGTACAAAGTTAATCACTCTACAGCCCTGCCCAGAACAGTCAGAATGTTACAGCAGAGATAGTATTTCCATTTTCCCTAGGAAAAAATAATTTAATATTACACTTAAAAAATAAAAGTAATTTAACCATACTAGTGCATTTAAACCTTGAGGGTCTTTGACATTCATGAAATCAGGGAAGTTGTTCAGTACACAGAAGGTTACCAAAGAGTAACCTGATAAAAAAAACAAGCATCAAAATCAACCCAAACATCAAAAGAATAATCTCTAATTAAATATGCTGGGGATTTTGTCAGCCTATTACCAGGGTCTTGATGATCTTTTCTGATTTCCCTGGACTCAGGCAGGAATGATGACATTAAATATTCTGTGTGTAGTTGGAAGAAAAGAAATGAGGGAGAACTGACACAAACAGCTTCCAATTACTCCTAAGATCCTGCACCTTGTACTTATAAAAAGGTGGAACTTCAACTTGGTCAGCTTGGAACATACTGTCACTGCCAAACAAGCCCCAAGAACACTGGCCAAGGAGCTTCGTTTTCTGGAGGTGACTGGCAAGATGCTACACCACTTTGTGATGCACAGGCAGACTGCTTTTGTCCTTCAGAGCTTTTTTTTTTGTAACCGTTCTGGACCTCTCTGCCTAATTGCACCCACTTCATCTGTGAAGAGAGATTTATAATGGAACATAATTTTGCAGGATTAACTTCGATGCTGGTACATGGCCCATGCAGAAGTGACAGCAAAAAAAATTTATATTAGCTGTTGCTCCTGCCAAAGAATAACAGAGAACCTTATTACACAGGCAATCAAGCTCCCAAATTAGTGCTGATTTTCACCCCATGCCACTTTACTGCTGTTAATGATGGGAAGCAGCAGCAAATATGAAGCAAAAAGCCATCAGGAAAGTAGCTTTCAATTTTTACTGTTGAATAGGGCGACCAAAGTCCTTGTTCAGGTGCAGATCTCGAAGGCAGCGAGAGCTGAAGGCAGGCCACAACAAAACTGGAGGAATGATCTACTGACCAGGGTCCTTACTGAAAGGTTCTCAGGGAACTTCTAGCCCAGCATGTGTAACTCACAGCACTGGGCAATTATCAGTCTTCTCCCTTCCTCCCCCCTATAGAAGAACTCTCCTAGAAGCTGTGTGCAAGGCAAGGCTGAATGCTTTTAGGAGCCACAGCCACATTTATCTGGCACTACTAACTCCAGGAAGGTACATAGCTACAGCACAAGCAGCATCCCTAACCCACGAGGCAGGGCTGCTAGCCATCTCCTGTGACAACCCGGGTGATGCAAGAGCACTTTCAGCAATTTGGGACCATCTGTGGGGACTGTCCCAGCCCTAGCCAGAGCTTAACTTGAGACATTTAGATTTGTGTTTTAATCCATGGAGACCCTAGTACTTCCTACAACAGTAGCCATCCTACTCCCACTTACAAAATAATATAGGTTGGAGGACAGGCCTCTGTCCAGACTTTCTCTACCACAAGTCTCTTGGAACAGACTGCAAGTGGACAGGACTATCACTATGAACAAGCTGTGAACTATGGTGCTTAAAATATTGCCATTGCTGTGATTCACTACCAGTGTGATATTACTGACAGACCTGAATCACTGGAAGCAATGGAAGAGAAATAAATCTGGGAAAACAAGAGAAACTGGGCCTCTTCCTAGTATTCAACGGAAGAAAGGAAGGTTCTTTGGGATCTGACATCTGAGAAACACCCAAAGGCACAAGCCAGCCTTAAATATGATGTGCTTAATACACAATACAATGTGCTTAATAGAAAGCAAGGCTAGAAACAAGCCCTCTGCCCTAGAAAGGGCATGACATGTTGTAACCAGAAAGTTCACACTGATCACATTTGGCTTCACTTCAGAGAGATCCTAACTCCCCAGATCACCTGAACAGTTTTCTATTCCCTGCACTTTCCCATGTGCTATTGATGCCTCCTTGCAGTTAGTTTAAAAATTCTTTCCTTTCTCCTGACCTTTATGCCTTTTAGTTAAGAAGCAACCTCTGTGATGGAAGTGTCTTGCAGGACTCAAGTGCCCATCTATACAAAATCATTTCTGTTTAAGTTTTCTTTCAAAAGCAGACTAATGCCATGCCCAGCTCTCACTGAAGTCAGCTGGATTTCTTCGACCAAGTTCCAAGCCGGAGCCATCTTAACTGAATGTATATATGTAAAGTTTGTCCATAGTTTGCACAGAACCTCTGTGGATTAATCCAACCAAATAAAGGTTGTTGTCATAGATAACCGAAGACCCATAAAAAATGAGGTAAATCTCCTGGCAACATGCCTAAGAGGTTAGAAGTAAAATATTTCTTCTTATTCTTTTATTTTCTGCTATTGGACACCATGCTTCCCACATGGATTGGTTGTTGCCCTCAACTATAAACCTCTCTATATATTCTCCCTTAAAACTATTATTTAGCAAGACTGGTTACCTCTGTTCGCACTATACATGGCCATTCTTATGGCTGAGTAGAACTACTTTATGGAGAATACTCAATTATCCCAACATCTCCAACTGCTACTGAAAGAAGGCATTGCAGTCAAAGACGGCAAGGGAGAGAGCTGTCCTTAGATCAACTCTGCTACAGGAACGCCTCGGTCATGTCACGTACTCCTGAGCGTGGCAAGATCAGGCTGACAGCCTGGGCCTGACAGCTCTGTGACACCCCTTCTGTTCACTTGCTAATAGAGTCTAGAAAAGCTTTTTATGGCAGCTGGCAGAAGCAATAATAGTAACTTAAGATTTGTTCATGCTACACTTACTTTGCTAGTGTTTGGTTTAATGGCGTACTTTCATAAATTTTCAAGGTAGACCCTCCTCACCAGGAAATGTTCAGATTAGACCAGGGCAGCTACCTTTAAGGATCCAAAGACCTACCTAGTAATTTTGCTAAGGAGTAACTGTGATTCACCACTCCGCCGACTGGTGGGTCAGTCCAAGGTATAGCACGAAGAGGCTACTAGACAGATACTAAGGCATGGCTTCAAAATAGTTCTTATGCACTGACTAAGCAGTACCATGGGTGGCAGACTGAACAGTAGCATTAAACAGGGCAGATGCAGCCATAAGCTGAATGAGGTAAGGGAACATGCACGTGGTTGTATCGTGTGCTGCAGGCACTGCACGGGGCTAATGCTGGGGAAGGGGAGCAGGCAGGGACTACAGCTCATGAGCCCCTCCAGAAAAATCTGCTCCCAGCCTCCAAAAGCACGCTTTTCATAAATCAGCCAACAGCTCCTTAATGTACAACCCCACCATCAACACTACAACGTGGGGAGTGATGCATCCAATCAGGGAAGGTCCCAAAGTGCTACGCCAGCAGAAGTAGCAAAGTAAATTACAACGCTGTCCTCAGTGCCATTACAGAAGAAGAACAGCTGGAGACAAGATTGTAGAATATGAATTGCTCACAAAGAAGTGAACGCCATACTGTAATCCAGATAACAAAGCACATTTAATGTATAGCTACAGTGCTTGATAGCATGAAAGTCCATTAAAGGGCCAAAGGCTGCCAAAAATACACTTCAGCTGAAAAAACAAAACATAACCACCACAAAAACCACATGTAGCCACACATGCAATGGAGAAGGGGTAAAAAAAACAAACCAAAGACAAAAAAACTCCTGCGCATGAGGCCACAAACCATACAAAGGGGCCTTCAGGACCACAAGCTCTACTGCTGGACACTCCCCTTTGTGGCATGTGCAACAGGGCCAAATCAAACACACGAAGCAGCTAGGTCCGAGTGAGGTGATACTGTAGCAGCGTGTGGAGATGCAAGCTCAAGTTCCAGCTGCACTGTGGACACTACATCCTACCTGTTTAAGGCTCCATTTACTAGGTGCAGTGATGTAGCTGTATTACTTCCAGTTGCAGAAGCACTTCTCTAAACACCATCTCTGGCATCTCTTCAGTGCAGTATAGTCAAGGATAAAAATAGCTTTTACACCTCTTTATATTTCTCCTCCCCTCTTTCTGCAGTTGTTTCTCTCCTTGTAAAGAGGAGAGCAACATCAGTTAAGTCATCCAGCAAATGTAAAGTGGTTATGGTTCCTTCTAAAAGGGACACTACAGCCATGAAGCTACCACTCCAATTAGTGATTTGAAATCTAATGGGGCAGGAAGCAGCAAACTATGCAACAGAAGTTTTGGAGAATATCCACGCTAAGCACACCAAGCACACATTAGGCTAGAAGCAGCTGTGGCCATACCAATTTCAAGGTCCCCAAGATGACTTTTACATGTGCCTGAAAGAACCTGCTTCATTCAACACCTTTTAAGCCTGATTGAATCAGACAGTCTCAGCGGTTCTCACATACGAGGCATGCAAGTTCAGCAGCTATGAGCACCCTCTTCAGTGGTATGCCCTTGCCCTTTAAGCTTGCTTTAGGCATCACACTGAAAAGCTACAGAGCTTCATTAAGCTATCCAGGGATAAAGGTCTGATTGAGCCAGACTACTTCTCTACAGCAGCAACACCACTAAGGGCAGGATCACATTTTGCTTTTCATACTGGGCTGGCTGTCGGAGCTGGGAGATGGTAACCCAGCACAGGAATCAGGAGCAGCCACTAGCGATGTTGGCTCTGGCACAGACCTCCTTATCTATGCAACTCTGCTTTGGCAACCCATGGTACCTCTATGTCTCAGTGTTCTCATCCATGTAACAGGGGGGAAGCACACAACATTTCCATATCTTGCTGAAGTGCTGCATTACCTATGGTTTGCTCACCACTAGAAAGAGATCAAACAATGCACTTCCTCAGGTAGAACACGTCAAGAGACAAGCTCTAGTCCCAACTTGAAGGATATATGAAAAATTAATATCTTTGAGCCTCCTTTAAACCCATCAGAAAAATCCATCCACCCACCCCTGTAATTTGCTTTGAAATAAGGGAAAAAGCACTAATTGTTCAGAACTATTTGCTAGCTGGAACACCAACATCTAAGAGTATGCATTCTCTGCAGACATGAACTTGCTCTATCCCAGGGCTTGGTACAGTACCAGTTCCACTCGTGCACAGCACTATCTTTTGAAAGCCTTACCGCAGCATGCGCTACATGAACTTGCCTGCCCAAACTTAGATTTTAAACCAGAACAAACATATCACTGTGAAATGTGCAAGACATGTCCGAGCAAGTTACTTCCAGCCAATTTTCCCGTGAACATCTAACATAACTGAAGTTTACATTAAATATACACTGAGGATTTTCTCTTTCTTTTGAGAGCAATCAACATCCGAGTTCCTCTGCCCCAGGAGGTACTGGCACAATCCACTCTGATTAGACTCAGAAGGGGGAGCAAACAGACAATTACTCTGATAACAATCTTATCTGAGGACAGAAATGAGATTAGCTGCCTAGCTGCGGTGATTCTTCCTCAGATGTAGTGTTAAAAGGACTGACTAACGCAGCATAGGACAGAGAAGGAATTTCCCTACAGAGCACGCTGGGAAGTAAAGTGAGGTGCAATTCTTCCACTACTGGTCCCTCTCAAGCAGGGAGAATGATCTGTTAGGCCCAAGTGGCCATGAACAGCACAGGTTCCTGGCTAGATGTCCTCCTGACAATGCAGCAGCTGGGCAATTTCTTCTTTCTAGTTTTCTACCGTTACACAGAAACTTATAAGCAAACAGCCATGAGGAAGACTGGCTGGGACCCTTCCCTGCCGATAGGCAAACTCCATCCTGCTGTCCTTCCTAGTATTTCATTTTTGCAGTCTACTTTCACTCAGATGGTAGAGCACACATTAGCCTTCCATGAACCTAACAAACAATGCTGTTGAGAAGTCCTCCTCAAACCGTTTTGATTTAATTTCACTAACTTGATCCCATTCTTTTTAGTTGTTCCCTTTACAACAGCCAAACTAATACCTCTCCCCTGGGTGTTTACAGTCATCACATCTCTGGAACAATCTCCAATAACAGACAGGGCAACATCAAAGGATATTAACGGAACTTCTCCGAGATAAGGATCCCAGGTAAGTCTGCACTTAAATCTCACAAAGACAGGATAATTTATATAGTAATAGGACAGAAGCCAAACTGCTCAGTAGGTTGCTTACACCATACCTATACCAACAGGTTTACACTGGGGGCTTATAAGTATTCCCTGCAACGGACACAACAGATCAGACTTCTTGAGGTGCCAACTTTGTTGCTGGCAAATCCAGATGCTGTAGGCTCTGCTTTGCAGCTGGGGAAACGTATGTGTGTGCGTGTGCATGCACAGGGGGTGTTCAGCAACCGAGCTACGAATTTTACATCTCCAGCAGAGCAGTTTCATGAACTCTTTACATTGCCCAGTTGCAGGAAGGGGACAAAGACCTACAAAACACAGATTCACCAGAAATGCCATACCCAAAAAGAATAACAATTTCAACAGCCTGGGTAAATCAAGAGGATGGCAATTTGAAAACCAGTAAGAGAAGACTTGCTAGCGAAAAGGCAGAGAGGTAAACTTTCTTCCTGCAGTATATGACAGCATCGTGCTTCGGTATTTGCAGTTTTCTTTACACATCTATTTAGACTAAGACGAATATCCTTATAAAAATACATAAGTAAGCAGCACAAGAAGAGAGCCAACTGCTATACTGCTGCTTTGCTGATCTGAATTCACAGCATTTATTTAGTTACAATCCTTCGTACAGAAAGTTTATTTATACAGACAGGGATTTCTGGAATTCTCTAGGATCAGTCAATCTACAGTGTTCTCAGTGCATGAATTTTAGCATCAGAATTACACTGCCTCGATATTCAATGCCTAGAGTAAATATTTGGGCTGATCAAGGTTAAACTGATTAGTCAAGATGAAGCCAGGGTTCTCTGCTTATTTACTCAGAAGTTTAAATACTGCTTGTCTTCTTTTAAGAAGCCTAGTTTAAAATGAAAACCCACAAAAGCAACAAATGAAACATACTTACCCAACCCAAAGTGAGATAGCACCAAGATTTCTATCATCTTCAGCCTGGGTACGCATGTGACAAAGCCACACGCTGAATCACAAATCTCACACTCTTTGGCCTCCTTATGGGAGACGTTCAGAGGAAACAACAGCTTCAGCACAAGCTCGCTGCTCTGAGTTTCAGCTGCACCAGGGAAATGGGATAAACAACCCCCCTTCCCGGTTCTATTCAAAAGCAAGAAGGAAATAATTGGTGTGAAAACCATTTGCAGTTCAGTTACACTTTTGAGATGTGAAGAGGCAGTTATGCACAAGGCCGCCTGAGACCCGATCGTGTCCGTAAGTCCTGCTGTGGAGAGGATTTCCAAACACTCTCAGCAATGCCATGCATCTTCTCTCATCAAAATCAGCAATAAATTCCCACCCACTATAGGCAGAGCAGTGTTAACTAGCTCCAATTCCTGACCCCACCTGCTGTATCTCCCAAGCTTGCAGTGCCATTTTCTGTGGCATGTCAAGTGCCTGATCTAAAGCCCATCCACCGCCAACAGGCTTTGGATCAGTCGGTGAAGGAACAGTAGTTAAGCGTAAAGAGTCAGAAAGCAAAACCGTTTGATTTCACTGTTTGATATGCGCAGATTAAGACTGAAAGGAAAAGGACAAGCTATTTAACAAAAAGAAAAGCCTATGTGTCAGCAGGTACAAAGCTAGCACAAGCTAAGATTTTGAGAAGGAGCAGGCGGGCATCAGGAGTTTGCATTTCAGTCCATTTGTTCAGTTTCAATTTCTGAATCAATTTTATTTAAAGGCACAGACATTAAAATGTTTTCTGTTAAGGCACCAGGAAAAGAAGAGTTGTGTTTCAACTAAATGCCTCTGTAGAAAACTACTCCCACTTGCTGGCTTCCCATCCGTCACTACTGCACGCCATCCATCCCCACCGAGGTTGTGTCTTGTTTACTGCACTCTCAAGAAAATTTGTGTACAAGTTTCAGACACTTTGGAAAAGGAAAAAGCACCTTCCCTCCAATTTACTTCCCTCCACATTTACTCTGAACATATGTAACTAACATTCCTAAGAAGCTCTCAGCTGACTGCCTTTGAAGTCTGGAGAAAAAGGGGGGGGGGGAGGCTCAACCTTGAAAGCTACATTTCTTCCCTTAAAAGAAGACATCTCCAGGGACTCTTGAGAGAAATAAAACACAAATTCTCCAGATCCTTATCTCATGCTATTTTTGAGAGGCTTTTGTTTTGTTCCTTTGCTCTTGTCATGTTTTGGATTAAAGGACTTCCACAGACATGGCACACGTGCAAGCAGACCGTTCCCCGTGCCGGATTAGTGCCCGCCTCGTGCCAGGCCGGGGCAGGCCCCCCCACTTCAGCCCCAGACCTGCCCAGCTAAAGTGCAGCACAGCCGCAGAACCAAGTGTGAGAAGGAAGATTTTGTGGTAGGCAGCTTGCAAAGAGTTTTGCAAACATAAAGCACGGACACAAGGACTCCCACAGCAAGTCCGCCTTGTGATGGGTTGGGGTCTAGACAGCACTTAAACTGGAGACTTGCACAGCAGCACCCCTTGGAGTCACGCTGTGGCCTCTCACACTGCCATGGTTGGAAACACCATTATTTCAGCAGACACAGTTTGCACTTAACCCAAAATTATCAGTGGTGACTAAGTTACCCTTTTTGCCATATTAAAGTTCTGCTGCTATGTCCTTGGCGTTCCTCTCCTCCTCTCCCAAGCTCAGCTCCTCCTCTGTTAAGGCTGCCCTGTTAACCTTCTCCATACCCCACCCACCCGAATTTGCACATTATTAAGCATCCAGAGCCTTTTGTTCAAGGTCCTTAAACAAAAGCGTAGCTACCGCCATTTCCTGGCAAGAGGTGCCTTATACCCGGCAATCACTTAGGGCAGCTCTAAAAGACTCATTTCTCCTAAACACAAAAAAAAAACCAGGGCATGCCAGACCGAGAATTCAAGGACACATCCTTTCCTGAATTCCACAGAGCAAGATAAGCCTGTGAGCCTTGTGCTTACTTTATCTTAACTAAGAGGCTTTCCCCGTTCTCCCACTCAGTAGAAAACTAATTATTTACCACTGAGGCACGGAATAGGTTAAAGTTTCCTCTGTCTTGTCTCAGCTCCCTTTGCAGATTAGGGGAAAACAATGAAGTCTCCGCACTTCGTGATATTGCTAATGCTTCCTGTGGGGATAGCAGCGCCGGCTGCAAAGAGGATTATGATTGCAGTTTAAAAGGAGTGTGCACTGTACTGCCACAAGAGGCACAGGCTTATCAGAAAAGAAACCAAGCTGCCCCCAAACTATGCACGTGGGACTCCTGCCTGCCTTCAGTTCTGGCTGATGGTTCTGTCTCAGATCACACACCCGCTTATCAGGAGTGATAAAGCAGCAGCTGAGCTTGCAGGGGGCATGGGGCGGGCGGGGGGAATAAACGAGTAGCACTGTGCAAGCAGCTTGCATACGGTCACCATCAGAACACACAGCAATGTTTACAGATGATCCCACCACATTCATCCGCATCAAAACACAGAGCTGGCCAGGGCACAGCAGAGCACAGGGGCTGTGCATTCCTGGCCACAGTTGCAACGTCTTGAAAGAAAAAGTGTCGGTGGAGCTGTACTAGCTGTGGTGACATTGGCTGGCTTTCCACAGGCAAGACTACAAATGGTTTGAAAAGCACAGCATCATCAGTTAGATCTGCTCTCAGCAGAGTTAGCTTTGAGGTACAGCTTCGAGTGCTGGTCAAGGGTCTCTGCCAGCCCTTTCAGTCTCACTGCTGAGCCCAGAGCTGATTCAGTTGAAGAAAGACTACGAAATTGCCACTGAGCATTCATACGACACATTTTCCATCACTCCAGACTCTCTAAGGTACTATCAGCAAGATAGCATGTACTCATACCCGTACATCTCTACCAGCTATTACAAATGAGACACAGCACAATTTCTTTCTTCTCAAAGTTATTTGTACAACTGATGCAAGCTGAAGTTACACAGATACTCCCCTCACCCCTAATTCCACTCAGAGGAGTTCAGTAGCTCCCTATCTGCTTGCCAGAGGCTAGAACAGTGAGCAATAGCATTAATGCATGCTCTCCTGGATTTTTGCAGGCTTAGAAATCACTGAGCTTGCCCCCCCAGGTCACCCCCAGCATGGCAGTGTCTCATTGCGCAGTGGTGTTCTAAGTAGTCTTTGCCACTTCCCACCGCACACCAGAAAAGCCACAGACCGAACCCTCCAACCAGCTGTTAATACCGAACAAAGCAACAGTTTTACGATGCTCACAAGGCACTTCCATAATTGCTGCCTTACACCCAAGCTGTTTGGCTCCTGCAGAGGGCTAAGGTCTCAGAGTCAGTGAAAGTTGGATGCTTTTCACTAACCAAAACAAACCTTCTTGTGCTGGTACAGTTCATGCATCTCTATACTGACCTTTGGTGCTGGACTCGTGTGGGTTCTCTCTCTCTCTATCCACTTTTCCTTACCATTAATCTCTCTGGAAGAGAAGAAGAAATGGAGCTGAAAGACCCGAGATTTGCCTGGCTTATGGGTTTTAAAAACAGAACACAAACCAAAACAGAAACTTCCCATTAACCTGCCTTCAACAAACTTGTGCTTTAAGGGACTTGTGAGCCCCTGCAGAAATCTGAATTCCAATTGACATGATGTTTCTGATGCTCCCTTACTCTCCGAGAACAATGGGGGCAGAGACATTTGCAATAATAAATTAAAAGTCACTGCCTTTCAAATCTTGAAATCAAGTCATCATGTGGGCTGTGAGCCTTGGGAAGGCAAAACTTCAGCGCATCTCTCAATTTCACATCCTGAGAGCTAGGTGACTTAAGGTATGCAAGGAATATTCATACCTCAGAAGAAATGTACTGCTTGATGGTAAGTGTTTTAAAGATTACCTAAGAGGATTAATAGGATTATTTGATAACAGGTTCTAACAAGGCGACAGTGAGAGGAAAGGCAACCTTAGCAAGGAGGACCACCACAAAAGCAGCAGAAAGCCAAAAGAAATCCATCAAGGTGAGGGCTGAATAAGTAGGCTTAAGAAAAAACAAATTGATAGAGTGGATTCAGGTTTAGAGAAAGGCACTTCATCATCACCTCTGCAGATGAGTCATTTTCTTTTTAGCAACATAGATATTGAATTCTATCAGCAGTATCAGGACAAGCCTTCCACTCAAATCTAGTCGATACATCTCTGCTCCTTCCAGCCTCAGTGGCTCAGATAGAGACTTTGACTGACAGTGGCATACATCATTATACTACGGAGACCTTTGATACCCTCTGCAAAGGAGACCCATCCACAGGATGGGCTGTCGATTTAAAACAAAGGAAAATCAGACCGAGCAAGCACATCACTTTGCCAGGCTACCACTAGCAGCGATACAGATAGAAAGGCATTTCATGAAGGACAGCTCTCAATGTTTGGGCAGAACCAATCAAAACTGCTATCCAAGAGAAGGCTGGAATCAGAAATAGGTATATAGGTAAACTTCACACCTCTGTACTGTTTGAGAATGCAGGGCTAAGCCTGTAAAGACTCTACCTTAATCAAGATTTAATTGAAGATACAAGTTATTTAAATAACTAAATGTCTTTCAGTAGAGACCAGGTACACAGAAAATTGCATTGCAGCCACAGTAAACAGGAGAAGCAAGAACAATTCATCTTAAAGCATGTTGTCTCCCAACACAGCCTTAATGTCAAATGCAGTGATTCATTTCATAACCTGCACAGACTCACCAATGCATTTCTGACTAGTCATCTCTACCACAGCAACACTTGAGCCAGGCTGGACTGAACTGACCACATCACACCGAGGAGCTCCACACTTCTGTAGCCTCTTGAGCCTCCTTACCTGAAGGACATTTAGCACTCTGAACACTTTAAACTGGGGAGTGCTTGCTGCCTTGCATGGGCATATCTCACTGTGCCTATACAAAGACTTTGGTATATCAACTTTCAGAATGCAATTTATATATTTCTAAAAATCAATCGGAATCTCTAAGCTCTTACAAAAGGAGATGAAAAATATTACTGTCAAACGCCCATCAGACCTAGAAGCCTACGTGACTGTCACACGTTAAAGAAATTAAAAGGGTGCATTTGAGATGGGGATGGGAAGAGCATATACTATCTTGAAAGGCTCTGATTAAAGCTCTCAGTATCAAAATTCAATTTCTTTCAGGTTTTGCAAACAACGGCCTTGAGCTGAATGCTGCCAGCTTGCCTGCAGCCTTTGAGGAGATTAGGTTATTACCAGCCAACTATGAGAATCTTAAATCCAGTATTAATCCTAATTCCCATTTAGCCACATCTTCATTGTGCAGTGAAAGCTGGCTTGTGCATGAACTTGCACATGCATTCTGCCATGTGCAATGATCTGTGTCACAAACAACAGATGCTAAACCTCATGTATGTTTAAGAAATACATTCTGACCTTGGTTTCCAGAAAATCCCAGTAAGGGAAAAAGACTGGAGCTGAGGAAAAGAATGGGCCAAGCTGGAATGATTTCTGGGAGATGATGGGAATGGGACAATTTCCAGCCTAAAAGCTTTCAGTGGCCAATAACAGGAGATTTCAGCCCTGTCTTGGAAGAAAACCAGATGCGTCGCCAAATCACAAGGACATAGCAGCATCTGTGTCCCTGACCCCGTAATGCTGCAGTGGTGCTGCCAGTGTCACATCACCAGTATCAAGCCACTCAGATGGTAAACACTGGGACTGCAGAAAGCACTGCCGATCACCATGGTCACATTCAGTCTGCCAAGATAGGTTTTTGGGGGCAAAAGATTCAATATTTACGCTGTGCAAGCCCTCGTTCCCCTCTCTTTCTAGAGGTTCTGAAGCCAGGATGGCCCACCTTACCCCCCTCAGCCGCTGAGCCCCTGGGCACCGGGTCAGACCAAGGTGAGGCGTTCCCACTGCCCACCAGAACAAAGGCACCTCCTGAAATTCTTGGTCTCCTCAAGTTGCACTGATACAAGCTTCCTACAAAAGCTTCCACTCACAGCTAGCTCTTCCTATTGCTAAATGCAGGGGAGCCAAAGTGCCATCCTGTGTCCTTTCCAACATCATTTTACACCAACTGTCTTTCAAACCCCATTATGGCAGCCAAACTGGATATTGCTCCAGGCTGCCAAGGATTGCTGAATCGTCCATGGACAAGATCAGGTCATTCAGTACCTCCTGCCATTCCTAGGCAACACACTGATCCTAGAGTCAAAGGAACTGAAGATGAGGACAGACTGCTGCTTGGTCTACTATCAAATGGGACAATTTTAATTCAGTTAAAAACAGAGTTCTCACAGATATTTGGAAAAACCCCAGTAATGTTTCCTGTGTTTAAAGCACAAGAATTCACTGCAGATGAAAGGAACCTTTCAGGAAACACATTCCCAAGAGAACAAAAATGTGTTTGGCACCAAAGCCTGTTACAGGTCAGAGAACCTCCCTATTGGCAAGGGAGTCAACATCTGCTGGAAGAGGCAAAGTACTTTTTTTTTTTTTTTTTTTTTAAATTAGGAACAATAATTGCTGAAAACCTCTATTCCATCAGCTCCAAACTCAGCAGCCTGAACTCCCCAAACTAAAAGTTTTATGAGATTTACGGACAATGTTCTCTAATTGGAAGCACAACTAGATCTTCTCCTTGCAACTAGCTATTACCTATTGCTTTGTCACCAGGACACTCAAGTGGAGGCCCCAATAAAGTTATGGTACACTGGAGCAACAGTAGGCTGTACATCAACTGAGCTGTGGTAGCTCTCCACGTACATGCTCATCCCCTGCAGCTGATGTGAGGTAATTTAATTTAGCAATGACAGAGTTCAGCATTACCTTTCATTTGCCATGGGCTAAGACCACACACATGGACAACAACCACAGCTCACCCAACAGCTGGTAATTTGACTGAGTCAGAAAATACTGCAGACTGGTTCGTATACCCTTTTTGCCTAACTTCAAGCCAATAGTTCAACCAAGCATCTTCTCTTTCCCAGAAGGTGTCCTACCCATCATGCTGGTGCATATCCTGAGGCAAGGTGCCTTCAGTCTTGGGAACCTAGGAATACAAAGCTTCTTGGTGGAAATAATTACTACTACAATGAAGACTGAAATCTCTCAGAGCATAACAACTCCAATATGCCAAAACTCTGTGTCTCATGTCTCAGTACAGGTATATCCAGTCTGAGCAAACGGGGAGCTTTCCCTGTTTACTGTCACAGGCTGGATTTCCTATGACCCTTCTCACCTCAGAAACATAAGACTAGTACAGGCAAACGAGGCCAACAACTGTGGGATGGCAACTTGCAAGTTTTAGGCTGTGGTTTCTGACAATCAGCGTTTCAGCACCCCTTCTTTCCTCATTCAGTCAACAAAAAGGAGAATTAGGGCTTTTAAATTATGCAGGCAATTAAAAAAAAATAAAAGGAAGAAGACAGAGATTCCTATTCTATTCTGCACAAAAATTACTCTCCCAAGGCAACCCTAAATAAAACAAACACCTGCACTGCTTTCTATCAGAGGGTGACCCATCCCCTTCCAATAAACACCCTTTGCAGACCCACCTGCATATCCCACTACCCCTTTGGCTAGCCCAGCAACCTGCTTCACAGGCTCATCTAAAAGCCCACCTCTAAATGGCATGTTTCTTCAGAAATAGTAGAGGATTTTGTTTCTCCTTTCTGTTTAGTATTTAATCTGCAGAGATTAACTGCATACTTAATCACAGAAGTGAGGTTGGTATGTTACATACATACATTACTCTGTAAATCCTGCTTTTCCCACTGCCAATACCTTCATCTTCCAGCGTGGAAGAAGGGGTTGTGGTAGAAGAATGCAGCTCAGGCTCCCTTCTCTTCACAGACACAAAAACACAAATGGAAACTGCAAAGCAGTTGCACAGTTTTAAGATTTGTCTGCAAAAATTACTATGGACACTACAGAGCCATCTACTTACGCATCCAATCTTAAATTTTCAAGATTCAGCAAAAAATACTTTGTGCAAGAAAACAAATAACTAAGTTAGAAAAAGGTAATGATTTTTTTTTCCAGTGATCACAAACACTTCAGGGGGAATAATTTCTTATTAAAAGGTATTGTTTGTAATACCTAAAGCCACTCACCCATTGAGAAACGTAAGAATCCAAGAAAGAAGAGTCCACTGAAACCAGCCTTTAAGTATACATGAGACTGACAAGCAGATTGTAACTGTCTATGCTGGGAAAAATACAAAGCTGGGGGGGGGGGGGGGGG
>VZTL01038679.1:51546-86358 GCA_013400535.1 Scopus umbretta
GGGGGGAATAGGACAGAGATCCTCAGCCCTGAGCTAGCCTTTCCTGTAGGATGTCGGTTGCAGGGAGTACCTGCCCTACACCACACCTGCAGATCGGGTTAACTGAGCCTACAGAATTGGTCTGTCCAAATGATGAGTGCATCATTCTTCATTATCACTGGGAGAAATTGTGGCTAACAGACGAAAAGCTACTTAAAACTTAATTTCTGGCTGGACCTTTTGCAGTTGAACATCGTCATTCTCACCTCTCCTCCAACACCTCCATATGTTGAAAGGGTTAAAAAAGACAGCAGAACCATTAGCATTTTGATAGCTTTCCACACATATATAGCAAAAAGTCTATGAAATTCATTGCACTGAGATAATCCTTCAAGTCTAGCATTTCCTCCTCAGCTTGAGGCAACCAACTGATTTTCCTCCCCTTAATACCTTAACAGAAAGCTCCAAGGAGTTGCCAGGCTAGAAGTTTCAAATATGCTCAAGAAAAGCAGAGTCCTGAAGTTCAAGAGAAGCCATGTAAAGTGTCTGAGGTTTAATTAAGAAACAACTATAAGGGCATCATTTTAGATACTGCAACCCCCCTAGAGATCCTGGCTTCTGTACATCACAGCTCACAACACATGCACACGCTGTTTTCCTTCCAAAATGCTGAGCGCACACAGCCTCCACTAATTTCAGCTGCCACGGAAGGTACTCAGCATCTTTGAAGAATGAGCAAATTAAAAACCTTGACCCTGATTCAACACAAGCTCAGGGACTTGAGCTCTCATCAAGATTAAGGCTGAATTTTTTAACACTATTACAATCTCAAGAGCAAAGCTGTGATTTTGAACTGCACACTTGGCATTAATACCCAGCAGCTCCACACCTGTGCCTGGGAAGTTTGGGGGGTTTTTTTGTGTTTTTGGTTTTTTTATGATTTTCTCTTTTTTTTTTTTTTTTAAAGAGTGTGTGCCTTTTTAACAACTCCAAAACAAATGGCTTTCTCAAGGAAGCGCCCAAGAGTGCCTCAGGGTGGAGAAAGTGGCTTTGATAAGGATTGCTGCAGTGAAAACAGGCAAGTTCTTCAGGACCACATCACTCTTCAGATACCACTAAATGGTAAGACTCAAGGAGTCACTAACTTGTTAAGGACTATTAGGCCTGATTAGATCCCCTCTGCAAACACTTTTTTGGGGGTAAGCAGTCTGGAAAAGCCAGTCTGTTCAAAGGAAAATGTTTGTTATAAATCCATGCATACTTCTAAGAAAGTCTAACAGGTCAAAAGTTGGCATTCGAAAGAAAGCAAGAGTAGAAGTGATTGCACTGCAGTATGACATAGAAGAAGGAGGTTCAAGATCCTAGGGCCATGACCTGTAGTCTCCCACGCTCTAATGCATATCCCAAGCCACAAAATATTGACTATGTTGGCTGAGGTAAGACACCCCCCACCCTGAATCCTTCCAAAACTTCAGAAGATCTTTGTTTCTCTATGAGAAACAACCAACCAACCAATCCTTCGGCCCTCTCCCCCCCAAAAAAGAACCAGCAAAAAAAACACCAGAGCTTCATTTACAGAGAAAAGGGTGCTCTATCCAAATTTAGTAAATGCACAATTAACACAGTCAAAAGAAGAGAAGGCATTAACAATGTATCACTGAGCTATATGGGACATTTGGCTGCAAGATAACAGCAAAGCAAGCCATTTATTTAGCTGGGAAAAATCCTCCTAGAATAAATACAGGAAACATTCCCTCCCCATTTTTAAACCCAAAATATCTTTTCTAGGAGTAAAATTTGGATGGGTGCTATGAAGGAAGAAAGAATGACTGGCTCTTCCTTAGAAACAAGATTTCTCATTTTCTAGTCCATTGCAAGTTTTCCATGACACCCTCAGCAAGTCACTTAGATTTCACTTACATCAGTAAAACACGAATTGGTAAACAGGATTCTTTGCCTCAAAAAGGTGCAACAAAGATACAATCCATTTGCAACTGTGAGATGTTCAGATAATGTGGACCACACAGAAACTCAATAAACAAGTGGTAAATAATCACTGTGACACAAAAGAGAGAGGCTGCAACTGCCAGAAAAATTCTGAGCAGCAGACTCATTCTGGTGGGCTAGTACACGGGTAGTTCAGCTGCCTGCCCAATCTGTTCGCTCAGGCACGCTGCACTGTTTCATTATCCACCAGTCAATCTCTGATTTATGTCTAGGAGTATACACACAATAACAAATGCTACTAGCAATGCGAATCCTCTTTCAAACTCGTTTACAGTTATTGGAAGGGTGAGAAAATTACCTTATCGGTTTCAACAAATGCATCTGTTTCACCACCTCCTTGCTAAACAATAGTTTATCTGAACAAGTCCTTGCTTTACTAGGCGGAATTCGTCACAAGGAGAAAAGCACAGGGACAATAGAACAGGAAAGGGGAAGGAAGTGACGAATCTTGTCCATGCAGAGTTACCTACAAAGCTGCAAGATAGACTCAGGTGCTCTTACATTTAATCATATTCCATTTAAAAAAAAATTAAAAAATAAAAAAAAAAATCAATGTTTGGTCCCACTCCATATTGTTGCACTTCATAAAGAATCAGAGATTACAACTGAAGATTGCAGCTTCATGTTAAAGGACAGTCTACAGGCGTAATCTTGAAGGATGCTAAGGGAAACAGATCCACTACATGGCTGCTTCTGGGCTCCTTCAGCTTTAAATGACCAGCCCTAGACTGCAACACTGAAGCCCACAGGAATACAGCTCCAGCCACAGAAAAGATTTTGCAAGTCAATCTCGGGGAACAGCTGGAACACGCAGCCCTGATCCGGATTCTGGCAAAGCCTCCACAACACTATCCTAGTGTCTGTCCTTATTTCAACAGGACGAATTTGCAGTGAGCTCAACCACACATCTAAGTTCTCAACTTAGTGGAACTATTTTAACATTAACCTGACTTTTTCCCGTTCTCCATCCCTGACTCGGAAGAAGAAGAGTGAAGTCTTAGATCAATAGCTTGCTTTTCTCAGTAATTTAAATACACTTAAATGTGCAGAAGATGGACATAAAATGGATGCAAAGAAGTCTGGTTATTCACTGATTAGAAGATGCAAACTGACTTTTCTGGGCAAACAGACTAGTCCTTAAAAAGGTCTCATATAATTCCCAAATTCCCACTATCGTTAACAGCACAGCCTAAGCCTCTGACAAAAAGCAACAGCTCACCTTCATCCTCCTTGGGATCTAAGGAACATTAGCAATCAGCCTCTTAGAAGTTCCTTTAATGACTGTAACCTGAAGAAGCAAGAGGCAGAAAGCTGCTGATATTTCAGTGAAATATAGAAGACTTCGACTTGATTAATTTAAGAGAAATATTTTCTTTTCTTCAATACATTTTTGTGAAAACATATTAAGATATTATTGTCATCAAATATTTGAAACTAAGTATTAGCTTTTTATCACCAAAAAAACATAAAAGTAAGGCTTAGGATGTTTTCACTTGTTCTTTCAAACGCTCCTTATTTGGGGTCTGCATCTCTGCCTGAGGGGCAGACACATTGGAGCTCATCTCACATCCAGGAGTGCTTTGACATTATACGATTTCCAGAGTTGACTGCGTGCTGTGGATTCCTCCGTGCTGCACGCAGCAGAGCTGTATGGAGATCCTGGTTCTGGTTTCCACTAGCTCAGGCCTTCTGCTGCCCCATGCTTCTGTGTGCTAGGAACACACCTTATGCCTCCTAATTTAACTTGAAGGAAGGGTGAAACCAAAAAGGCAAGCTCAGACTCCTCATCTACCACAAGATGAACAAAAAAAGTCTTCTTAAAACAGTTTAGCAGAGACCATCTGAGGATGCACTTGGCTTCTTGGAAACAGGAAACTCCCGTTATTTAAACCTCAAATACACAGCAAGGGCCTGGAATGTTTTGCCTTTAAGAGGAGTGTTTCGTCTTTGCCTGTGCAATGCTGACACGTCAACCCCCAGCCTTTTTTCCCCCCTTTTGAAAAGCAGGGGGAACAAAATACAAAGTAAAGGCAGAGAGGCATTCTCATACCATCAGAACTGGAGCATGCACCTCAGTTTCACAATCCCACCTTTTATAACAGAGGAAGCCCCTGCGAGCTCCCCTCAGCAGCCAAGCAGCACACAGCACATCAGGTTTCAGGTGGCTGAGCTGCCCTGGGAGAACCAGATCCAGGGTCTTTGATGACGCAGAGAGCAACCACAGAGAACAAATGCCCTGGCTAAGCACAGGCCTAGCTTATCTGAGATTGCCTTCTGGCTTTCCTCTTGTTACCTCCTCACTCTCCAAGGAGAATTAAGAAAGGATGGAGACAGGACCACTTTCCTCTCCTCTCCATAAACAGGGGGAGAGAAGGAAGAGGCCCATTACTGAAACCGTTACCCCTGCCTTTGCTGAGCTCGCTGCACTCAGACCAGCAGGACAGCGTTTCATCCTGTTCCAAGAAGCTCCTCTCTTGCCCTAAGCATTATTTTTCCTACCCTGCCCAACAATAATGGCCGAGGCACAAACATATCAGCAGTATTCAGCTATATTTTCCTTGGCTGCTTAAGGTAATTTCCTAATAATATCCCTCAGAGAAAGCAGGGGTTTAGGAGCTATGTGTAGCCTTGTATAGCCTTGACTCTGCCAAAATACACCGGCAGTGCTTCAGGGTCAGTTGCTCTCCTCCTGTGACTGACAGACCTTATTTCGCCAAGGTCTCCAGACATTCTTTGCTCCACTCCATGAAGAGCACATCCAGGAGAGACACAAACCTGCAGAACCAGCGAGGAAAGACAGCAAGGACACCTGGATGGGAACTTAGTTTCTCATCCCACCACACTTTTTGAGACTTAAAATATTTTTTCATTTCACATAGGGATGACGGTTTGGAATCCACCTGGGAATCCTTCATGCAAAGACCCATGTGCTCTAGAACAGTAGTCCTGTGGTTAAGACATGCATTTCTGGCACATAGGAAACCTGCTTTCAGGACCCTGGTTTGGATTTGTGACAGCATAGGTAAAAAACCCAAACCACTTGGCTCCTAACCAGCATCTCTGTTTTGACTAAGAAATTCTATCCCAAACGCAAGAAATTCACCCAAGAAATTCACTGAGTGAAGACCAACCCTTTCCCACAAAGCAGTACTGGTTTCAATAAATCAGCATTTTCTGCAGGCAAATTGTTTCCTTGAAAAACTCCCAGCCAGTCCTAGCCTCAAGTAGTAACTAGTGCGGTTTCTGCTGAAGACATAAGCCTGGAAGCAACCCACCCAACAGAGGTTCTGCTTAGGAACAGCTTGCCTCCCCTAAGTAGGGCCAAGCCAAGACTGTGGAAAAGAAACAAGTAAGTTTTCCTGAAGTTTGCCCTGACACCTTGGGATTCTCTCTTCTTCTCCTAAACCAGCAGCTTGTATTGTTAAACAAAGGAAAGAAGGTGTGGTGGGAAAACCTCACACACTCCATTCCTGTTTAACTTTATTCATTCTTTAGTCTGTGTGATTTGAGACAGTAAAAATGTTGCTGATGTCCAAAAGTGCATGTGCATGTATGTACGTGTGTGGTAAAAGCTTTAGAGCTTGGCCTGTACATTATGTAGACAACTTTACGCACTGGGGCAGACAGCATGTTTTTCTTCTGTAGCTCCAAGGAGAGGTAAACCTGTCTGCAGAAGGAATTAAAAGAAAATATGCAGTAATATCACAGATGTATCTCACAGTTTGTCTTCCTGATTTAAGACACTTCCTATGAGTTGGCCTGAAAGCATCTCCAAAAGTACAGCCTTCTTAAACTGTGTTCTCCAGAAAGAATGCTTTTCCCCTTCTAAACACAGGATTTTTTGTGCAGTACAGGACTATCCTATATAGGTCACTGACACTCCGTGGAAACCTGTGTAAGAAGGGCTATTTAGATAAATAGGTCTATTTCCACACTAAATTCTTTGGCTTCTCTTCCTTTATTGCTAAGAATATTTCAATTGAAACAACATTTTTATGCCTTTGAGGATCTCTGCTCCTGCTGCCACTTCTCTACCTGGAGCTATAATCCTACGCTTGTCAAACACCCAGCCACTGCTGCAGAAGTTATTACAGCTACAATCTGCAGATTATAGCAACTTTTAATAGGGGATAAGCAGCAGGAAGAGGTGAGTTTAAGCAGCAAAGAACCTGCTGGTTCAAAGAGCCCCATTAGTAATATTTATTATTTTTAAGCATTCATTGAGTGCTGTAGAAGATAAAAGAATGAACTGAATGCAAAAACCAAGGAACCGAGTTTATATAAGACAAGACAACGGGAGAGCATAAAGAATGAGCATAGTGCCTGGGGAGGAGGGCAGCCAAAGAAGAGGTAGTAACAGCAAGGGAAAAAAGCCACACCTTTTATCAACAAGATGTTCCTAATAGTAAGAAGTATGAAGAGAATTAAAGAATTCCTCGGTGTCTAATCAGAACTGTTCCCCATAGGGGATCTTCTGAGCATTATTAGAAGGCATTGGCATATCTTTAAAGAATGGAGCTTTGATCATAAAAAGCAAGTGTGGGGAGGGGGGAACTGGAAAAACGACAAAAGGAAACGCAACTGCATCACCCTGTGGTATGAGGGCAAAATCCAGCCCGGGACAGGCACTTTACAAAGCTCCAAGTAAATCCATTTAGGCCTTGTGTAAAAGGTTAGAATGAGGCATACTTCTCATTCAGGTTCTCCATCACAGGCAAGTTCTTCTTTCCCACAAAACCTTTACCCTGTTCTTCCAGAGGGAACCCCGGTTACCACATCCCTTCACTAACAAAGACGCAAGCTTGTTGCTTGCACCATTTTAAACCTTCACACTTTCAGACAACAACCCATGACGCTTCACAGTTCCAATGCACTTTACCAAGTTTAGCTAACAAGAATGTTCATCATACCCGCGTGCTGGGGGTACTGTCTTCATTTTCACAGCTGGTGAAACAGATGCTCAGAAAAGCAACGCAACTTGCTCAGAGCCAAAAAGGCTCTACAGCAGGCTGATGTTAGTGATGCTGGCATTTGCACTTCTCAGTTCTGAGCAGTAAAATCAGTGACAGGACTTGAGAGTGAGAGCCCAGCCCCCCTCCCAATGCCCTCTGCTCCCCAAGGCTAGCGCAGAGCTTCAAAGCTGTTCCCAAAGAACATCACGTTACAGAAATACTGCAAGAAATCCACTACTAACTGAAACTTGGACTATCTGCAGCAGCATTAACAAAAAAAAAAAAAAATTAATGTTTTTAAATTAAACTCCAATTCTTCTCTTGCCAAGCCCTCCCCGCTGCTGTATCAAAATACGAGCACACAATACACAAAGCGTGAAACCTGCTCCTTTCCGTAAAGTGAGGAGGAAGAAAAATTAAAAAAGAAAAAGACACAAAACAAAACAAAAAAACCCTCTTAAACCAGTCTCCGGGAAGCCCTATTCTTCCTTAATCTCATCAGTCTGTTGTTCCTCACTAATGTTTCCCTTAAAAGAAGAGAAAGAGTTTTTAATTGGCAAAGCATCACTGTAAGCTGAAATGCCTCTCAGTTTGGAAGGTCTTTTTTCAAGACTGTGAACCCAGAGTCATTCATCACATCAGCAAGGTATTACATTGTCAGTTCTCAGGCTGCCAAAGCAAAATGTAGGTCAAAAGAGATCTATTGGTGCTTCCAGCCTTGTGCCTCAAGCATTTCCAGAACTAGCTCTCGGTGTTTCCTGTATCTTATTCTGAAGAACAGCTTGGAGCAGCTCTAGAAGATCCCTGTTATATGTCTGTGCTTCGGCTATCTTCCCATCGGAAGCAGAAGCTTTGTTGATCAACACAAAATAAGTGCCTCATTCCAAGCAGCTCTGAGAATCCCCTCCAGTATTAACAGGAACAAAGGGTAGTCAGCAGTTCAAAAATATATCAGATCCAAAGTCCACCCCTCTTACGAACATTTTGAGACATTCAGTCCTTTATGCTGAATTATTACTCATACATGTCCTTTGTGGATCCACCACATTAGAATCATAGAATCATTAAGGTTGGAAAAGACCTCTGAGATCATCTAGTCCAACCGTCAACCCAATACCGCCGTGCCTACTATTATCATTATTAAGCCCCACCAATTATTATCAGCCAAGACTAACATCAAAAAGCATGCTGTTTTCAAACGATTACAGAAATAAGTACATCGACAACAGTGACCCTCATTCCAAAATTCACTGAATTTCCATACCACTTTCTCATTTACCCTGGCAGCAGGTTTTGAGAAGTTCATCTGAAAGGTACACACAGATCCCAGAGACTTCAGGAGAAGCAGATTCTCAGTGGGTCTGAGAAACCAGCCCAGTATTGGCATAGCTTTCTCTGTACAAGATCCGGTTCTCTTTGCTCCCCAAGAAAAGGAGATGTGCCATCAAGCGAGCCAAGAACAAACGCTGTCACTGCTTTCCCAGCATAGCGTGTTCCAGTTGAGTGCCCTGTGAGGTCCATGTCTCAAGAACAGGCAAACTGCCAGTCAGTTCATTTAGACCATTTTTCCTGAAGAAGTGTAGACACCATCATTTAGTGCAATCTTTACTACTCTAAAACTCCTTCCTCATAGACTGTCATACACAGAGCTTTTCATAAGGACTAAATATAGTAACTGTTTCCACAATAATGTTAAAAATACCCCAACAGATTAAATTCAACAGATGAAACAGGGCCATAAATCCGTATGTCTAGCAACACGACCAAAATCACCCTGCTTCAAACTGGGCATTGGGCCATGAAAAGAAACTGCTAGCATTACGATTTCAGTACTGAACCTTATGAGAAGCACAGAGCTGCAGAAACCGTCCATACTGTAATCACGCACAATATCTACAATCTGAGCTGCAGCCGGGGCCTCTAAGCTCCTGAGCCCGTGCCAGGCTGTGCCACTGACCCACAGTCGACAAGCCACCATATGGTCCCATATCCCATTCTGCTCATCTGCCTTGTGGGCTTTCCAGACATCTGGGATGGCATAAAATGTATTTAAAGCTGTTTACGACTCAAGTGAGAAGTCTGAAAGAATATAAGATCTATTATTATTTCTGCTATACTACATGACTTTTCACATTAACAGCTTGGTTCAGTTCCACTTCCCCAGGATCAACAACCACTGTAAGATTTTGTCCTGACCTAACATCACAGACATCAGGAGCGAAGAGGATAGTGGTTATACTGCTTCCAGAAGACAAACTAGGACAGACTCCAGATCACACTAGGCACCACGCAGACACTCCAAGAAAGTCCCTTTCTAACATGGCTATGCACCAACTAAATGAGGGAGACAGAAGGGCAGAAACAGAGATGAGCTCAACACAGCCAGTCAACAGCTGAGCTGAGCAAACTCAGACCTAAGCCCTAATTCACAAAATGATGCAGCCCCTTTAATAATCACAGAAGCAAAGTAATATCAATCACATGGACAAGATTCAGTTTCAGCACTGTTTATTTCACCAAAAGCATCCTCTGTTTCTCCCTGAAGTGATACACTGGTCTAAAAAATCTGAACTTCATTTGGGTTTAAGAATTGACTTTTCTACAGTGGCCTTTCAATTTATTTCTCAAGTAGCTGGAAACTTCCATTTTAGACCAGGTTTATTTAGTAAATATGTAGCAAAGGAAACATCCTGATGGCTAAAAAAAGCCCCAAAGGACAAGAACCCCCAGAGACTTACCAGTTGTTGGAGGGACTACACAGACAGGAGGAATCCTGTGCAGAAACAAGACCTGTACTAAAAGCCTGTGAGAGTCAAAAACTCACTCCCATCATCTCTAGGGACAATGACAAGATACTGGTTTGGATTTTCTTTTAACTGAATTTGGTGAGGGTAAATTGACACCACATGAATACTCTCAATTGTCATGTAATATCCGCTGCGTATTAGTGCACCAAACTTGAAGCGTTCACATTAGGCATGTGGTCATCCAAAGCTTCCTGTACAGAGACACCTGCAGAGGCAATTTAGATTTAAAAAAAACAAAAAAACCCAAAAAAAAACCCCACACATATACAGCTCACCAGGATACTGAGCCTCTCTGCCTCTAGCTCCGAGGAAGACCAATGAAGGACAGCACCTCCAGCACAGCTCCACTGCCCTAGAAGAGTACATGCTGCTTCTTGTAAACCTTAGGAAAATTGAAATCCTTCAAGCCCATTGCTAGAGAACAGAAGGTGGCAGAGGTGCAGAAGCAAATCCCATTTGGGGTCAATCTGTAAAACACCTTTATGATTTGTTTCTTTAAATCTTATCTGTGCAAAAATAAATAAAAACATGCTGACAAACTGGTTTAGCAGCTGGTGTGGTTAACAAAGAGAGATCAATGCACCACCTTCCTATAGCCACTTCTTTCAGTATCAGACGATTTATACTAAATTAGCCCAGGACAGATCTTATACCAATGCAGAAATGATAAACAGCAAAGCAGCTGCTAAATACTCCAAGGGAAGGGACAGGACGGGGGGAGGAAGTCCCATCAACTATTTGGTGGACACTGAATTTACCCGAATCCTCTGGAGCTAAGGGATAGGATAACTCATTCACCATTTTGGAAACTCAAGACTGCAAGAGCAGTGAAAAGGAAATAAGAAACGTTGGTGTAGGTGAAGGAATGGACACAAGGGGACTGCTGAACCGTGCAGTCATTTAAAAGAGAACTCCTAAGAAATAGCTTACAAGGGAATGACCAATTTCAGATCCCAAACAACTCATTCCCATACATCTTGGGGAAGAAATACACAGGTTTTGTCTTGTCATACAAATACATTACTTGGTTTCGAGTCAATACTTTAAAGTGAAAACTAAAGACCACACTTCCAAAGCAAGTTACTTTCCAACCCCCTCTGTAGCACTTGCAGGTTTTTTTCTCAAAAAACAAGAAAAAGTGGATTCAAAAATCTTTCCCTCACAATTTATTGATAAGTCAGTTTAAGTTAAACAAACAATACTAACATTCATCAAAAACTCTTGAAAAAGCAAGAATAGGGATATCTTGCAACAATAGCCCCAAACAAGGACTGCTTCAGCAGCCTCACAGGATTAGCAAGGATAGATATTCATCCATTTTAGTTTCATCTGCTCCCAAACAGACCTTGGACCTACTACCACCTCATGCAATGACTCATCTTCAAGACATCAAGAACTATGCACTACCTCACAAAACTCTCCAAATACAACTTGGACCACCATCTGCTTATTTATATACCTTAAGTCTCAATCTTGTAGCACCTGAACTTCTCTTTTCAAGTCCTTCCTCCTGTAAGAACCACGGCCTCATAAATCCAGTAGCTTCTGTTCTCAGTTGTGTCTGTTTTCCCGCAGCCTGGTGAGGACAGGACTTGAGATAATTAAATAAAAACACAGGAACTGCATTATTTGTTTTAAAGGAAAACATGTCTTCTAGGAAGAAGGTCCTTTATTTGGGCAAATCTGTAAGCTGTTTATCAGCTTAAACTCATTATCTGCCCATATGGTCTTAGCACTGTGGTTTTCAAAAAAAAGGGCATGCACGAGCTGATGAAACGTCATTTGCCCTTATGCCAGAAACTAGTATTTTTGCATTGACGTCAAATTAGGATGCTTGCCACAAGTGAAGGGCTACCATAAGGACAGTCATAATATTTTAATTATGAAGGGATCTTACAGAAGGCAGCAAGGAAGGCAGGGGCAAAGCAAGAAAACCCATTCACAAAAATATGAAGTCACTTAATTCATTTTTCGCCTCCTCTGCTCGAGTTCTTTTTGTTTGGGGAGGTGGAGTGGGAAGAGAGCAACCTAACTTAAAAAGAGAAAAAAAGGCAAGAGAATGAGACGCTAGAGCCAATAAACACACATCAAAGCACGAGATGGCTCTGCTTCAACTGACTACAGTATTCAACCTGGGATAGATTAAGGCAAGATAAAAGGTGCTAGGAGAGAAAATACTGCCCCTACAGCAGGGCAGACCCTCTCTCTCACTTGCTCAGCCCTAATGGTGGGAGAATGCCAAGATCCCAGCCAGCTCGGCTGCGCTGAAAGCAGCAAGCGCACATGACAGACCCAGTTTTACAGAAACCCAAAACGCCGTCGTCTGCTGCCAGGGACTAGCTCCATGCAGTGAGGTGGTTTGAAGCCCTTCCCGCTCCCCGGTGGAGCCACTGTAGCGGAGCAGGAGCTGGGTTTATTGATTCTGCGAGTCGCAGTTAGCCACGGGACGCAGGACCAAAGGTTTAGCACAGGACATTAAACCTGACTGAGCTGTCAGCTTGGTTATTCCAAAAAGAGAGAAACAAATCGAAGTCACAGTAACAGATGTTACTCATGTTTTATGAACTGCAGCACTATTCCTGGTTACAGATACTGTCTCTGCCTTTTAAAACAGACCTGCAGTGCTGCGTGTATGAAATTGTTTGGATTAAACAACACACAGGCAACTTGGCAAAGGACTTAAGGATAGCTCAGCATTTTCATAGCGCACAATGATTGCCGTTTCCCTTTCGCCCAGCCCCACCCTGAGAAGTATAATACACGTTAAAGCAGCCAAAAATGAGATCACGCCAGGATAGAATCATGCGTTGCCATCAGCTGAGGCGAGGATGCAAACACTCAGACCCCGCTCCCCTTTTTGTGAAAAACACACTTGGCCTCTTCTTGGTTTCCACTGTGGGGAAATTAAGTTGCTGGGATCCGTTCTAAGTTTTGAGCAAGCCTGGAAACAGAAGACTGGTGTTCTTCCCAGGATGCCTTATCCTTACACCCCAGAGGGAATAAAGGGATTTCCCCGTAATTTACAAAGGAAACCTGAAATACTTACCCTATGAGCGAAAGCCACCCCCGAGCTCATTTTGCTCCTCTGTACCTAGGAGGCAAGCGGAGGGGCGGCCGGCGCTACAAGGACTCTGCGGGAAGAGCCGCGCTGACACCGCACGAAACCGCTCTCGTGGAAACTGCCAGCACCACCCACCCGAGCCCCCCGTCCCTCGGAGCCGGCCCCGGGGGTCACAGCCTGCCCAGGGCGCTGCGCCCCAGCACCGTGCACCCCCCCGGCCCCGCTACCCCCTGGGCTGCGGCCGGATGCTTCGCCTCCATCTGCCCCTTTCCCGAGGAGTAGCTACCCATTCGCCTGCATCTCTCATGGGTTTAAACACACAGCGACGTGGGTAGCTAAGCAATTTGTGGGAAAGGTCTGCTTTGCAGGAAGGGTGGGACGATCAGCAGAAGTTTCGTCTTGATTTTGCTGGCAGTCTGCAATACTTCGGACAAGTTAAAGCTCCTCCTTTCCTCTTTTCACCCCGCTATGCTTAAATTCATGGCAACTGTATTGCACGGTATTTTAGCTTACGCCAACAAAAGCTGTACGTCGGCCACAACAAATACAGAGACATTAACTGCCTTCCAGGGAGGGTCAAGCATTTGAATCATTTTAACATACTCTACAAGTATTTCAGTGAAAGCAGATGATAAAGAAGTGCATCTGTATGTCACGCTACACAGTCACATTTGAAAGATTCCCCCCAGATTATGAAAAAAGACAAAGAACGCACCTAGTTCTCCCAATGCCATCCCTACCGCTTGCTCTCAGTTGGCATACTGTCCAGACAGAACAACTGCTGCTCCTTAAAAAAAAGCACTGAATACCAAAACAGTCACTTTACTGGGAGAATCCATCAAACACTTGGATACATCCTGTTGCATTAAGACAACTCTTTTAATAACTCCACACACTTTTTACCCACTAAAATCCAGGGCAAGCCTGTGCCCACAATTTGCCTATACCCAGCCAGGCACGCAGCCATCTCCAGCACACTTCTGCCCAAGTAGCTTTGGTAGCCACTGGCTATTCAGTGAAATACGTGCCCAGAGCCTATTAATTGTGTTCAAATTTTCTTTTATTATAGAAATACAAGCAGTAATCAGGCTGAGCTTAGTAATTGCCGAGAGAAGCGCTCGAGAAAAAAAGAAATTACAATTACCAGACTACACAGAAAACCACCCAAGTACGATGCATCTGAAAAGGCTGCCTACCCGCTGGCTCCAACGTGTAAATACAAAAGTTATGACAAAACTTTTAAGTGCCCAGCTGTGCGGTGCATAAGCCCCGCACATCTCAGTGGGCTGGTACCTCGCCAACACGCCGCGGCCGCGATAAATCTCTATGAGAAAGCGGGGACTGACCCGGGCTGGCGGGATTGCGGTTTGCCCGTCAGCAAAGCGTGAAGGAGAAAATGCCGACCGGACCGGACCGAGGTCAGAAACACGGGTAACTCTCCCACCTCCCTCATCCGAACTTCGGGGGTGGCGGCACACCCCCACACGCTAGGAGCGCACCGGGCCGAGCGCCGCGGGCACAGTCCCCGGACAGGCAGCGGTTCCTCCGCCTGCCTCCACAGCAAGAGGGCTCCCGCAGCGGGCTGGGGACAACAAAATACAGCAGCAATACTGGGGGCAGGCCCGGAGCCTCCCGAGACGCTGGCGGGTACCCACCGCCAAAGGCTCCCCGCGGCTCGGCCCCGGCGCGGCGTTACCAGCGGGGCGGGTTCAGCCGGCTCGGGCTGCCCGGCAGCCTCCCCGCCAGCTCCCGCGCAGGCGGCCCGGCGTCTCGGCCCCGAGAAACTTGCGAGCCACGGCGCTCCCGCACCCCCCCGGGGAAAGAAATCGGCGGCGGCGGCGGAGGGGGGACGGGGGGACGGCAGGCGAGCCCCCTCCCGCGGGTGCCCNCCCGCCCGCCTCGGCCCGGCCCCGGCGGCCTCTCCTCCCGCCCTCTCGCCCGCCCCGTCCCTCGCCGGAAAACTTCGCGGGTGCCCTCGGCCGGAGTCGCCCAAGGCAGGCCGAGCAGACCCGTCCCTCGCATAACGTGCCCCGGCGGCGGCTCGGCCGTTCCGGGGTGCGGGCGCGGCAGCCCTGGGAGGGAGGCCCCGGGGCACCCGAGTCCTGAGCCCGCCGAGCTCGCAGGAGGCACCGGAGGAAGGAGAGCCGCCCGCTCCCCGCATCCGGGGGGTGCCCGCCGTGCCACCGCCGGGCTTGTGGGGCCGCGGGGGTGACCCCTGGGATGCGACAGGAGGAGGCCAGGAAGGTGGGACGTCACTTTGTTGAGCGGTATGGTAGTGAGAGCGGCCTAAGTGCATTCGGAGACCCCTCGGAGAAACGTCGAGGGACACTGCGGGATTGGAAAGCCTTTCAGAAATGCCTACCAAACCAAATGGAGAGCCCACGTTTGCGGCACGGGAGAAGCCAACCCTCCTAAGCCTGCCTTCCTGAGGAAACACGGCTTGTGCGGTTGTGCTCTGTGTGCGTGCCAGTAACTTCCGAGCCAGTTAAACAATTTCAAGTCAGTTTTACAACTACAAATTCCAGAAAAATAGGTAACCGTGTAGAAGAGGTCATCTCTTTGACTGCTTTTGCGCATGGGATGACTGAATCCCAAGTCCAAGCAGCATCCAGCAGGCACCAGGGAATCCACAGGGGGGTTGAACTCAGCTCTCCCCCTAGGGAAATCGCACCTCACTGGTCCTGATGCTCACAAAAGTACTGGCTGGGTTGGTGGGAAAGAAATTGAGGGAGGGAAAAGTGTGCAGAAATAACGCTGTTGCTCTCAGTTGCAATCAATAGCTCAGGAGCAAGGGCGTTAGTAAATCATATATAACATACATGCATATATACATACATATATATGTATAACATACCTATAACAACAGAGATAGCTCTAAAGAATTTGCAGTCCTGCAAGGGCCAGATCCTGCAAGTGGTCCTATGCAGACGGGTCCTTGTGCTGGTAAGATGTGCTGTTTATTTCATGGCGCTCTACAGGATGGGGGATGTGGATCTGGACCCTCAAAGCTTATTAGAAGAACAAGAGAACACGAATGTCTAACAGTGCAGTGCAAAGGAAAAAAGATGCGCCAGCATCTCTGTATAAATGTCTCTGCTAATGCCTTGTATATCTGGTAATGAACAGTTACAAGGCTCCCCAGGTGCAGATATTTGTTGGCGTTGGCTTTCTTTTTTTCCTCATGTGATAGAAAAATAGGGAGATGCACACAGAATTTAACAGTTATGGTCCCAAATCTATTTCTGTGTAATAGCAAAACTAGATTACACAACCAGATCATATTTGTAGCGTATGTTTTGTTATAGTCTATTGCTTAAGACAGGCAATCATTTCAAGGTCTGATATTTTCTTGCAATGTTTGGGCCCATATTTTTCCATTTCTGTTTCACTATTCATTTATTTGTGTCACAGCATGATCCTCCCTCTCCCTGGTCTTTGTGGCAGAGTAGGGGATTTCCATTTCTTTATTAGGCACAGTTTGACACAAGGTAATAGCCTTGTTCCTCATTTGATTCCTTTGCAAAGCACTCGGAGTGCTATTTTCCAGGAGGCTGGCTTGTCATACCCCTTGAGCAGCAGATCGCGGTTCTTTCAGGCAGAGATTACATTTGTGCTCCGCAGACCTGTCAAACTGGGCTCCGTTGGTCCGCCCTCTGCACTCCCCGCTAACAATCTCACACATTTACTGCACTGTCACAGGACCAATTCGTGACCCCACAGGCCAGGCAATTTTGCTCTGTAGCTGGTGAACAAACCACGAAACCGTGTGTGTGTCTGTTCTAGCCGCCCGACTCCTACCCCTGTTTTGCGGCCTAATGCACGGGTCTCACGCAGAGGGTTTCTAGGAGACTGAGTGGGCTTAGTCCTGCCCAAAGCACTGCCGTTTTAAACAGCTTCCGATTCTATAGACAAGATCCCTTCCTCATCAGGGAGACTGGCATTTTTCCAGCAACTGCCCCCCACCCCCCCGTGACATCATTATCCTGATATTTTGGAAAAAAAGTCCAGGGCAATGTATCCTAAGACTTGTATGTGTTTTCTGTTTTCCATCCTGATTCTATGAAACTGTTTTGTAAATGAACAAAAGTCAACTATATGTGACCCCAGCTTTCAAACCTTCCACATGCTCGCATAGACACAATAGGGCTCTTACATGCTCAACTGTGCAATTTAAGGGGCCACGATTGAAAATGAGCTTCCCGAGTTTATAGTGCTTTCACTGTCATGAAGGAACTGCTTTGTGAATCCCAGCCAGCACTGAATTAAGTTTTGCATTTAGAGCTGGGGTTTACATTCTTTGTTGTGTGTAAAGGATATAGTATATCCTCTGTGAACTTAAAGCGTAATAGCAACCTTGGATAAAATCAATATTACCATAGACAAACTTGTGAGAGGGCTGTTTTACCTTTTCTGGTAAGCACATCACTGAAATGAAATCAGAACAAGGAAATAGTTCCACGGTTTAGCCCAAAACACTAAAGCCACTTTCTCCTGTTTCAGAAGTGCCTAGAGCTGCAGCCCTCCCACTGTCTGAAGGGTCCGTACGTTGAATGTTACATCATATGTCTCATAATCCGAATAGTCTTGGCATTACACTTCTGATAGGCTTGAGTTTTCAGAAGCAGAAACTGCAATGTTGGGAAGCCATGAACAAATCAGGGCAGGTTCCTCACTGGTGTGTCATGGATTTTGAGGGAATTGAGTTTCACTCCATACAGCTAACCCATTACTTATGAACCCTTTCCCATCTGTGCTTCACATCTTGGATCTCAACTTCACAGTTTCCCTGTTGCTTCCTTCCCTGGCATCCCCACCTTTCCTCCCACTTCCTTTGCCTTCAGACTGCTCCCTTTCTTTTCCTATTGTTTTCTCCCAGTAGTTCTACTAACGTCTTTCCCAATTTGCTGTGAAAGCGGATAAAGCAGCAATCCAACCACAATCCAGCCTGGCTGTGTTTCCTAGAGCTGGACTGACACACAGCCCAGCTCATTGCCTAGGCAGATGGGCAGAAGGAAACTCTCTGGCATCTGCATGCTGGAACCTGAGTACCAGTCTATTTCCAGATAAGGATGGCACATTCCAGGAGCAATCTGTGCTCAGTAGAAATCACACAGTATTACTAACTCTGTCATGAGACTGAATGGCACTTCTGAGAGTGCAAAACAAACAAGGTCTTAGCCACAAAGAGCTTAAGATGACAAACTGACTGTCTGAACCTGATCACCTGCTCCCAGATAAAGACAGCAAAGCAAGCGATCTTGTTTTTCCAAAATGTCAAGCACTTGTAGTGCTGACTGAAGTTACACGGATCAGTATGCTCTCTCATCTGCTATCAGACGGCTTTCCCAGGGCCCCTCCATCAGGCCTGGGAAAAACAGCATGAGGGGGCAGTTGATGTACTGGTAGTGAGAGGTTTGTTCAAGCTTCATTATTAAAATCATAATTAAAACCTTGCCAATGTATTTTTCAACCCAGCTTTGCTTTCCCAGGCTCAGCTGGGAAAACTGAAGTTAAGTTGTTTATGAGTTGGTTTATTTGTCAATATCAGCATTTCCCAATCATTCTCATCCAAGCAACAACTAACATTTTGGAGAAAAAAATAGCACAGGCCCTCATGCAGCTTTGCCATGTTAATTTTTTTTTGTTAATCAAGAACTAAGCTGCATTTTGAATATTCATTTACAGATTTATTTTGCCCAACTTTGTTTTCATATTTACTTGATCACATGGGAACATACGTGTACGTTTTTTTGAAGTGAAAAAGCGTGTTTTGTCATCATTTCACATTTGACCTTCTCAAGTCTCTCAGACCCACAGACTGCAAGGTGGGAAGCAGGCTTCTAGGGCAAAAGATAATGCTCTTCTTAAAGTTATCCAATCCACGAACAACACTTCATGCTCATTGAGATACTCAAATAGGTAGACATGATTTTCCTAAATGCGTTCCTGCCCACCTCCCTCCTTCCTTGTCTTTGAAGTTGCACGATTACACAAAAGAACTGGCAGTGGTGCCTAAAACCAAAACTCCAGAAGCAACGATTGAATGCACTCTTGGACTCTGCCCAGAAAAATCTCAATTAAGAGAATTCTTTGTAATAATTTTAATATTCAGCATTGAAGGGATACTTTTAAAGCAAATTGAACATATTTGAGATGATAGCCATCTCCACTGCTAACAACAGGTGAAGCTGTATATTACTGAACTGAAAAAAAAAAAAAATACCCTGTCCACTGTTTGCTTTTTTTTCCTTAAGTTTCCTAAAATGTAGCTTATGCCAAAAGTCCAAGATTTCCAACTGCATATCCTTTGAGAAAGTTCTCAACGTTCACATTTCCTCTGAAATTTGCAACTGAGCTTTTTCCATACTTCTTGAACTCTACATGGAAACAAACTTTGTTTCCCACAACCTTTTTAGTAATTTTCACTAAGGACAAGCAAAATAGAGGCCCCTATTGTATCAGAAACCAATACCCTTTTCCCTTACACCTTTAAATACGACAAAAGAGACAAATACAGAGGAACAGTTATCCCCATTTACAAATAGGAAGTCGAGGCACAAAGAATGAATGCTGAAGAAGTACTAGAGGTCTGTGGCAGGACATGAGCTAGGAGATCCTGGATCCCAGACAAGTGCCTTACTCACCCAAACATCTATCCTCAAATGTTTTGACACTTCTTGGCATTTGCATTTCTCTTATAACACAAAGGGAGGAGGCTCAAATGCACTTTTAAAACTCCAGCTGACACGAAAATCCTGAAGCTATTTTTATTCTCATAAGAATTTACAAAGTACCTTTCTCCTTTTAAAAAAAAGAAAGCTAACAAACATAGCTTTAGGGTTTATTGTTCCTTGAGATGTTCCAACAAAATAACACCTTATTGGACAGTTAGAGTCCTTCATGATTTTTCTGACAAAGATATAGTACGTAGTTCACAGATATCTACAGAGAAAAGCAGTAACTGCCAGGGGGCAGATGGAAGTGTTGAAAACTTCACTTCTGACAACAGTTAGATGGTCACCCTGCAATTTGTTTCAACACAGCCAGTTGTGTTGCCATAACTTGTTAAACATCTGCTAAAAACATATGGAATCCTCCTGGGGGATGTAAGTTGATGCCATTAATCAAACTATTTCACTGCTTCCCTTCTCCCCAAATGACTCCCTCCAGAAAGCCAACTGAAGCAAAGGATTCTAATGTCTGTATGTAGAAAGGGATCCCTAGCCAGCAAAGCGGTGATAGCTCCCCGTGAACCCGGGAGAAGATCCTATCCCAGCAAACTCTTCTGAAACACATGTGACATGATTAAGGAGAAAAACAAAACAGCACACCATCAGAACTCCAAATCAGTCATCCCACTGGGCCCTTAGGTGAAAGGAGGTAGCACGGTGTCCTACAGCAAAACTATTCCCCATTCTGCAGAAGCTGGTTTACATGGGCGCTACCAGGTTAGCTGGGACACTGCTGAAATTATGACCTTTGCAATGGCAGGACATAAAGCTTTTCCTGGTACCACAAAAAATAGTATTTTATTAAATCCAGAAAGCTGGACTGTCTGCTGTCTTAACACTGGGATAATCACTCACGGCTGTGTAAAATGACCTCAAGAAGCTTTAAAATGCAATCACAGTGTCGATGACTTGGAGCATTACAACTAGCACTCAATTTTCATGGAATAGATGTTGCCGGACATCATACATGATCCCAGAATTTTTCATGATCAAATTCAGTGTCCTAAGTGGGGTGTAGCTTTTAAGATCTGGACCAATCTCCAGTGACAGATGGAGATGTCATACCCTAACACATCTATGAAGCAACGGTCAGATGGTGATGCTACTATAACCTCATTGGGATAGCTGTCGAAAGGTACACAGCTTGCTTTTGTTCCCAGAAGCTTCTCTGTTTTTTCGCCATTATGCTACTTTCTTTAATAAAAGATAGTACTTCTCTGAAGACCTCTTTTCACTTGTCATTTACCCCCCTTCCAAGCATACACACAGCCAGAGCAGAAACAAAACTGTACAAGTTTTGCTTCTTTTTCCTCAGTCTCAAGAGTCCTTCTGCGCATGTGTGCGTAAGGCAGCCCTGCTCTTCTGTCAACAAAGGGGAGCTTGTAAGTGAATAGAGCATCCATGCTGGGAATAGGAGCTGTGAAATTGCTGAACACTGCGTGGTGGAATTGAGGCAGACTTGGTGCTAACTGAATATCAGTTATTTTTTAAAATGTAGTAATAAAATGAATGGTCCTTGTGAACCCTTCACCAGGCACTAATTAATCAGGCTCCCATTTTCACAAGAGAGAACAAATGAATGCCAGGAATATGCAGTGATTTCCACAAGTGGGCATCAGGATTAGAATTTAGGGCTCCTAACCTGTGATCAAACCCCATGATTGCACCTCTATCGACACTTCAGACATCAGGTTTCTTTACCTGAAGATGAAAACCCTTTCACTGGCTGGACAGTCATTAGTCGCAACGACTGTTGTAAAAATATGGTTATTTTACAGCTTAAAAATATGAATTCTTGTAGGCCACCGTGGAACACAGGTTGGAACTATGTGAGTCCCTTATCTGACGGATACCTGCTGTGAATGTTTTAAACAACATTGTGAGTTACTAGCTGCTGTTTCCTATCAGGAAGAGATAAACTCTGGATTTATTAAAGGTTGGAGCCAACTTCACCCCTGGTTTTACTAGACTGATTTCAACAAAATAATGCCAAGGACACATTCTCTTAGCTAAGTAGCTCTTAGCCATCTACTGAGATTAATTTATTGTACATACATCACAAAAGCTTACAAAGAAAGAGAAAAGAAGCATCGCCTTGTTTCCTGTTTTTTCTGAGCTACCCTCAGAGAAGGATACAGAATCTAGATTCTGTTTGAAAGATCCCCAAGACACTCTTCCAGTCAACTAGAAGGTTGAACCCAGCAACCTGGGAAGTATGGAAAGCCTGGCAAAGGCTCTGAAGCTTCCTGCTCCTCCCTCTTGTTGTAACTGGCCCTTTTGCGCAGCCTTTCATGCCATGTTTTGGCACTTGTGATCCTGGCTGTGATAACAAATTGCAGAAGTTGCTGTGAAAGTTAAAAACTTTTTAAGAAGAAAATGTTAGCCAGACTTTTCTGAAATCATGAAAAGTACAGCTGAGTCAAGACTAAGGAGTTTAGAGCTGAACAGGGGTTTGCCCAAACCACTTCTGCAGCACTGCTTTTAAGACAGTTTCAGTTGCTCTAGTAGAGGTGCAGAGGGGAAGAAGCAGTGCAAGCCCTCAGGTTGGCTCCCTCTGTGCAGTCTGCCATCCAGTCTGTACATTTCCATCTTCCTCCTTCCTCAGTACGTGTCTCACAGCCTCCCTCCTGCTTCCACCTCCTCTTCTTTTCTGTAGGCTCATTTTCTCTCACTGTCTCCAGCCCTGTTTTGTTGTCTCTACAACTTTCACTCTTTACTTCCCTCCATGTATCCCTGCGATAACCACTCACTCACTCGCTCATTCATTCACTCTCAGGTCTGTGTGTTGTCTTCCAGGTGATCTCATTTTGGTTCCACAGGTAAAGACAGAAAGCAGAGTAAGTAGGGAAAGGAGGGTCAGAGACAGATGGAAGGGGCTTTTCTCTTTAACCTGACAGAATGGGGGCAAATAACTCTGTCGCAAGCAGAAACAGTGGCATGTTAGAAAGGATGAGAAAGGAAATTCTGGGTTTCTTGGAAACAGCCACTGAAATGAAGCAATAGTTTTGGGAAGCCCAGGGTATTGATAGAGCAGCTGTTCTCCTTCCAACTCGGATTCTCTGTGTTCCAGGGCTATAATCAGGCAAACAGAGAATTTGCCAACCAAGGCTTTATTCAATGTGCCGGGGAGCGGCCGTCCCTTCACCTGAGCTAGAAATGGCTTCACTAATGTGCAGCATGTGCACGAGTCACTGAAGAGCCTTCACCCGTCATCAGTCAGAGAAGTGCAGTTGTGTGTGCAGCAGGACCAGCAGAGGCAAGGGGGTGGCAAGCTATTAAGAATGAAGCCTAATGGCCCCTTGAGAGCATTGGAAGTGGGGAAATAAAATAAAATTAAAAAAACCCTTCACCTGAATTTTAATCACACCCAAGGGAAGACATGAGATTTAATACAAAACATTACACAGCTGCTTTGCTACACAAGATTAACTTTATGTAACGGGATGAATAAAAATATTCCCACTCCAACTTTCTGAAACATTCTGCCCTGAGGCAGTGAGAGAAATGGCACAGAATGCAGAATGAGGCAGGGAGATGAGCTAGAGATGCTTTTAAGCTCTGTGCATGTCACCCATCCAAAGCTGGGCTCTGACACAAATCTCCTTCAGCATCTCAAATTAATAATTCATCCTTAGCTGGGCAATCATTACAAGATCTCTTTTTGTAGACAGACAGTCAGAGAGAACAAATGTAAGAGTTAATGCCGGCTGGCAGTACTGTGAATCTTTGAAAGCAACAGGCTGTGACAGCACTTCTTAGGTTCTCCTAGTGCTATGCTTAGAGCCTGGGCACCTGCAAAAGACTGTAAATATGCATGTATGAGGAGTGACCCACTTCTGCAGTTGGAAGTTGGAGTGCCTCCCAGATGCACACATGATGTTTTGGCAATACAGAGAGAAGTTCAAGGAAACTAGGAAAAGAGTTCGGAAGAGGAGTGTGAACGAAAATACCAAAGCAGCAAAACATATAGTTCTAAACACTTTGTAATCAGTCATCCAAGATGAGCTGCTATCAAGGTCACAAGAGATCTTTGTGGTAGGAATGAAGCAACTTCCCTCAACCACCAGGAGAAGTTGTAAGCTCACATCAAAGTCACCAGGGACTTAGTCATAAATCAATTTACAAAAATATCAGCTGGAGATATAACCTTTTTACTTTTCAAGCTGTAGAATAAATGCACGTCCCTTGACAGATAACTTTCCCTGGTAATCCCAACAACCATTTATGAAGCAAGAGTGGTATTTCCTTATTGCTCAGGACAACAGGCAATGTGCAATTCACAAAATACATCTCCATCCATAATCAACAATTTCTAAAATTAACTATTTCCTATTCCTGATAAAAATTATCGGAAACATCCAACCGATCATCGTGCACATTTTGCACTTATCTTCTTGGGGCAGCAATCCCATTAGGTCCTGGAAATTAAGCAGCTTCTAGCACTGACTGGGACTTGGAAAATAAATCCAGATCTCAACAATTGCTATGAGTCAGATGTGATTTTCTTTTACGCCAGATGAGAATTCACAACTTCAGTGTGATGCCAGTCATAGAAATAAGCAAAACAGAGGGTTGCCTCGGACAGCATTGCGCTCAGGGACAGCGTGCTGCCTACTTAGTCTCTGTGGGAGCTCTGGAAAGACAGGCTGGCGGTGGCTGCGGCTGCTCAGACAGAAGTCAGCGTTATTTAGAACAGATGCAGCAGTCACTTACCTGATCTCTCTCAGGTGTCTGGCAGCAGTAGTTGTAGCAATCCCAGTTCCCCAGCGCTCTCCTCTTCAGCCTGCAATTACAGTTGCACCCCTTCCCGCTACTCTTCCCTTGCCTGTGGAAAAAGCAGTCTTGCACCAGTCCCTCATCTTGGGGGCTGAAAAAAATCAACTTTTTCTATGCTGCTGAGAAGCCTTGAGTCACCCCCAGGCACCGGTGATGCTCGGCAGCTGGAGGTGTTCTGAGTGAGATGTAAATCAAGATACATGGTCATAAAGCAGCTAGTGACAAGTCTTGGAGGCAAAAAAAGGTGTTATCTTTAGTAACCAGGCCCAATGCCAGCTCCAGCTAAGATAACAGACATTCTACTGACTTCCTGCAATTTTCCTTCAGTGAAATATTATCCTCTTTACTTCCTGCCAGAGTGTCATTTAACACTGCTTTGCCAGTCTACTGTGATTCACTCAAAGGAAGCTGTATTTCAGTAAAGACTAAAGTAACTCCGCTACATTAGAGATGCATCCAAACTGTGAGATTCAGGATGAGCTTTATACACATAGTCAAGAGGCTGTGTGAATTCAGTGGCTTAGTTTAATTTTGGTCAGTGAAATTAGCAATAATCCTTCATTGTAAGAAAAACCAACAAACTGGTTAAATACATGGATGACATGAGGATTCCTGTCTGTATCCAGAGAGTAGATGTTCCTGAAATAATTTCTTCAGAACAATATCAAGACCCTCTTGCTATAGCACCCTCGTTTCGGATTCCAGCAGACACTAATCGTATCACCTGAAGACAACTGCTGCTCCCAGGGACCGCACTGAAGTGCTCTCCAAACAGCAGGTACTAGCCAAGTTTCCACTGTCTTTCATCATGATAGCTACTGGGCCATATCTACACTAACATTTGCTGCACATATTGCAGTTCTGCCTCAACAATGCCTTGCAGACACCATCAGGTAATACAAATGCTTTGTCATAACATATCGCTTGAACCCAAGATAAAACTACACCAAAGCAATTTATCCCCACCGGTGTATTTGCACTGGAATATGCCAGTGCACCTGAGGAAGATGGAACAGCTCCCAAAGTAGGCAGGAGGCAGGAGGAACTGTTGTTTTTCTATTCACAATGGGTTTCCTCATCAATCAGGCATGTTCATTAAAGCTTGCTTCCTTTAACAGGATCACTATAAAGGGCAATTATGGAGGAGGAAAGGGAGTACAGACTTATGACTTGCCATCTTCCAGCATTTGTCCTGAAGATTAATTGAATCCACCACTTTAATGAGGCTGGGTCCCCAGTGAATGGGTGACCAACGTCTTCATATTCTAGTGTGACTTTACAATAACAAGACTTCCTCTCTACACATTTAAGGCCATGTCTTTCACAGGAGCATTAGGTACCGAGCACAAATCACAGGCCAAGGAGGAAAGGCATAGCTATTCACTGAATTCAGGTAGTGTCAGAGCCTCAGGATCCCTAAGGCCAGCCCTGCGGTAGCTGATAGTCAATTTCTCCATCAAGTGTCATGCTGTTCATATGTTCCTGCTTCTCCCTTTCCTCCCAGAGCGCTGATGGTGGTGTTGATGGAGCTGGGACTACAGCCAGCTGTTCTCTGACATGAGGTGTGCCAGGCACTGGGATACTGCTCTCAGCTCCAGAAGCTGTCAAAGCCATCATGGATTTATATTTTGTGGAAGTAATTAGGGACTCCCCGTTGCTCCTCCACTCGCCTCCCATTTGTAGGGCAATCACATCAGACTAGAGTCATGCTCAGTCAACACCGCCAGCCTCCCCTGAAGCCAGTGGGGACTATTAAGAGAGGTTACTGGGGCAGATGGAATATTCCCCACTAGAACGCACACACAGAGCTATAGATTTTGCCCTTGAACATAGCCTGTGGCAATTTCCAGCAAATAAATGAAAGCTGCTATTCTCATTGATTTTTTTTAATAATTATTTGTATCACCTCTTGCTTCTAGTCATAGTGATTCCATCTCCAGTCTGCAGTAGAGACACTCATTGGTTTTTTTATCTTCCCTATTTGCCTGATTTTTTCCATTCAGTGGCTCACTCCCTGCACAACTAGCACAGGGATACAGAGCCTTTGTGCTAAGGAAGTCTGGAAGGGGAGCTGCTGCTGCTCATCAGACTCCTTTGACAAGGTTTGCGAGGAGAAGGAACTGGCTCTGAAATGGTTAAGCAGTTTTCTTCAGCTAGCTTTGGTCCTTCCCTCACGAGCAAACTAGACTAGCAGCTCAGAGACACAGCCTGAGCCCATTTCATCCTCCTGCACCAGGCAAAAGCCTTTACGATGCAGTGAGTTTCTTAGGCAGTGGGCTTCCCACTGTCACGTGAGGCTCACTGGAGGATCAGGACCCATGAGTTTTGCCAGGATGAAAAGCCAAGCTCTTGCAGTTTCCTGCCTAATAGCGGATCCTTCCAGCAGAGTCCTTGCCCTCCCCCCCGGGTGAACTGCCATTGACCCAGTGAATTCAATTAGTATGGTTCTTCCTTTATCAAACAAGCCCCACATGGCCCAAACCAAACATGGTATATTTGAAAACAAATTGATTGAAACAGCCCTAATCTATTCAGACACTGTCCTCTGCATATGTTCCCTCCGATTCAGCCTACCCACAAATACAGTCAGGGAATCATCAGGATTCCATCTGGTCTGTGAGAGGAGAGGGGAGTCTGACACCCTGCAGAACAGAGTACAGGTGATTGGGGCCTGTATCAATTGGACCATTACAGTGCCGCAACAGGGCCTTTTGGGCCGGTTTTCTGACTGTCCCCACTGTTGAGCCCTTCGGGAAAGTGGAAGAGTGCCTTGGCTGGAGTCCTAGGGAAGAAAGCTTGTGTGACCTTGACTCGTACCCTTTTCCCCATGCACAGTGATGCACTGTACTGTCACACGCAGTCTGGACAAACCACACTAGCTAAAGCACTTCTGTCAGCCACCACAGCAGAAACAGCAGCACCTTGCCCAGAGGGCTCTGACTCACTTCAGCCACTCCATATGTGAAGATTTTTCCTTTATACCACAAGAAAGTTGTCAGCACTCCCATTTATGGGGCCCACTGATCAGCTACATCTATCCTAGGATGCAGTCTCCCGTGGCAGTGCCCACTCTCCTCCCACAGCGAGCAGTGGCTTCTCATTCAGCCTTATCCCTCTTGGTGGCAATCTAACAGCAGGAAGGAGGCAAGAGCCAGGGGCAAGCCTTCATTCCAGGAAGATTCGAAGCCAGTGAATCTATTCCCTTTATACAGCCTTTATACATCTGTTTTCAGTGTATAACCCATCTTAGGTGAGTTTAACAAAACTGTGAAAAAAAAATCTTGTAAAACTAGACCAGAGATCTTAGCAGAACATATTTGAAGAAACAGCTGATAAACATAAATTAGAAGTTATCATGTTTTCTATTCCAGGCTGCCTGAATATAAGGCAGGACACACATATTCCTGAGTGGTGGATGTGAATTATCCCACTAGAACCAGCAGCCAGCACTCCAAACTTCTGAGATGAGCCATTCTTTTGAGCCACTTCCTTTGCCCCAAAAGCCCTTGACAGGTTTTTCATATTCTCTAAAATACTGGACATGATCTAATTTATTTTTTTCCTGTCAAAAAAACCCCAAGAAGATAAAGAGCAAAAACCAAAGAGGAATTTTTGTTGCACTACCCAATTACATCCAAAGTAAAGAACCATTAGAAGTTGTTGCAAAGCTAGACTCTACCCCAGCGGCAGGGTATTCCCTAGCAGCACTGATGGGCAGAATTTTGCACCCACTGCTGCTTCTTTTTCCCTGCAAACACAACACTCCCTGCACAACAACACAACTGCCTCACTGAGAACAAGCTAAAATATATCTGAGGCGAATTCTGGAAAGGCCTTCTAAGGGAGCTGCCGAAAGCAGCACAATCAGCAGTACAAGTGCACTGAGCACAACAGAATTCACGGGGAAAATATATTGATCTGGCTCTACTGATTTTGAGATTTGAGAAATTCACAAGAATGCTTGAAGTTGTGCATTTACATTTGGTTACCCAGAATGCACTTCCAACTCATCTATTTCCCACAGGCACCAACATCAAAGCTGTGGAAACAAGCTATCTTTGCATGAAGGTTTTTCTTTTTAATTAAACATTATAAACTAAGGCCAGAAATTCCTTCTTCTTTCACAGCTGGAGAAAGCATAAAGGGAGAAGTGAGGATAAAGAAACAGAATCCATCAGTCACTGTACAGAGAGAGATTGCTTGGCTGTGGATGCTTACAATTGCCTTCTAAGTGCTTGGCTCATTCATGTAACATATGGTGAAGCATGGAAAACCCACCTATAGCCCAAAGGTCACTATGCCACCTGCAGGCCCCAGACAACATGCAGCCTTGCACAAATACACATGGAAGTAATTAGGGAGGCAAGGGAGCTGGGATTTGAAGCAGAACCCCCTCAAGTCTGCCACATTAATCCTTCCAGCTGAGCTGGAGAAGAAGTCTGAATTCCCAGGGGTCTGATTGCCACAGCTTGTAGCTCAGGGTGGAAAAACAGTGATTTACTGTTTCCTTGCCACTAACATGCCATTGCATTTGTGGGGTTTGGGTTGAGAGAAGAGCATAAGGGAGTTCCAAAGGGGCCAGGTTTGCTTCCTTCGTTACCTGCACAGCCACAGCCTGGCAGGCTGCTTTCTCTTTCCAGTCTTGCTCTTCCATGTGCGTTCAGTTTAGAAATTACATTTGGGTTGATCTTCTTTTGAATTTGCAGTTAAAGGTTACAAGGTCTTTGGGACCGATGTGGTAGATCCCAGTTCGTGGATAAGAGGATGCAGAGTGACAGGGAGTTTGGATTCTTCTCTTCCTTATAATGTTGCATCTTCTAGAAGTCTTAAGTTGTGGACTGCGACCCCCTTCCCTGCATTACACTGATCAGAACAACTTCTCCTTACCCCAAAGATCTTACAGCTGAAGCATCAGCCAAAGGGTGAGCATGATACAGACAAGGAAATCATGGTGGTTGGAGGAATGTGATAGCTTTGGAAGGGTGGATTGAAGACTGGCTTAAAGGAAGTGGGGTTGAAGAAGAAGGGTAAGAGGATAAATGTAACCACCAGGGATCCAAGATTCAAATGCCAGTAAGTCTTCAGGCTTCTCTCCCAGTAGATCCAAACACCTATGGCCATCTTACCACCATTTGCTACCAGTCAACTTGGAAAATGCTTGCCAGTCATCATTCCCTTCGTGATACTGGCATATTCCTCTTGTCTCTGCCCTACTTCGCTCCACTGGATTCATCATCTCTTGCACACAGTTTCATGTGCTTTTTCTCACAAAGGTTCACTGCTCAGGCCACACCTTACATAAAATTATGACTCCACATAACGAAAATATCACCTAGCAACTGGTGAGGATGGCTCTGGTAATTTAATTTATGGAGAAAAAAAACCCACAAAAACCTCGTGAACAAGAATTCACCATGGTCCCAGGGACAGCTTCTCAGCTCCAGAGTCCTTCTTTCCCATGCACTACCTTGTGACAGGACTTAGAGGCAAGAAGGAATTTTTCCCCAGCAAACAGGGGAGGGCCAGGGCAAATGCAGCTTGCCTTTCCTGAGGCTCATACAGTTATCAAGGTACTTCTAGTGGCTGGAGATCTAAAATGTCCAGCATACATGTACTGGGTGTATGTAGCAAGATTTTGGTAGTGAGGCAGGAGAAGGCACGGTAAGAAGGCAGGTAAGAAGAGGGTAGCCCCTGTGGGAAGAGATCAGGGGCTGCCCCATGCCAGACACAGCCAGTTGCAGCCAGCACCATGACAGACCCACTGCAGGACACAGCTGAGCCCATCAGCAAAATTGGTGGCATCTCTGTGAAAACATTTAAGAAAGGACAGAAAATGCCAGAGAGAGAGAGGAGGGAGCAAACAGAGTGAGAAACAGCAGAGAGAACAGCAAGATCAGAGGAAGAGGAGCAGGTGAACCATGGCACCAGAGCAGATATGCCCTGCAGCTCATGGGAGAGCCCACACAAGAGCCACGCAGGAGCAGATTTTCCTGATAGGAACTGCAGCCCATGAAGAACCCACACCAGAGCAGAGGAGAAATATGAGAGGGAAATGAGCAGCAGAGAGAAACCACGACATTCTGACCATAACCCCCCATCCTCCTTGCGCTGCCTGGGGAGGGTAGAGTCTGGAATGAAGGAGAGAAGTTGAGCCTGGGCAAGAGGGAATGAAAGGCGTTTTAATGTTTGGGGTTTTTTCTTTCCCACTACCCAAATTAGCAATTATATTTTTATTTTAATTGGCAATAAATTAATTTCCCAAAGTCAAGTCTGTTTTGCCCGTGACAGTAATTGGTAAGCAATCTCCTTGTCTGTACCTCAACCCATGAGCTTTCTCATTCCTGTTCATCCTATTTTCTTCCCTTGTCCCGCTGGAGGAGTGAGCAAGTGGCTGGGTGGGAGTTTGGCTGTTAGCTGAGGCCAAGACATCACAATACAAAAGTATAGCTTTCATAGACCACATCATCCAGGGTGCAGTCTATCCCTTGGATGAAAATAAGTGGTTCCATGGCATACTGGAGTATGCAGTCTTTGCAGAGTGCTGGCAAGTGGCACATCATTCTCATGTCACTTCATCAAGTCGTTCACATACACTTAGTGAGTGATAAACAAGCCACCACATTCATCTTTGTGCCTCCTTTACTAAGTGAACATACATCATAAGCACAGCCATCTACAACGTTTCTCTTTCATCATTCCCCTGAGATTTTCTATCTAATTTTAAACTAACTTTTTACATTTTCTGGATTGTGTCAAATAAACAGACACCACTATATGGAAGCTCAGGATACAGCAACAGGCAGAGATGGCGAGCACTGCTACGGTCTCTCTCTTCTCATCTCTTCCTGGAAAATAAATACTGGGCATGCAATTCCTAATGCAATTGTCTCTGTTCTTGTGGAATTGTCTGGGTAAATTCTCTGGCTTCACACAGAGCTGTCTCTGCTTCTTGAAAAAAAACAGGCCAACTTGCGGGGGACAGTTCTGAGTAACAGCAGGAATGCTTCTATGCTACCTTCCTGCTGTTGCTTGGTCAAGGATTTCCAGGCACTTTGCATGATGCAGTCACTCATCTATGGGGTCAAGATTATTTCTTTTCCGTGGTGGTTATCAGGGAGGAAGGGGGTTGGTGTCTGCTGTTCGTGCTGCATTTCCCAACTCTGCATTTTCTACCCACCTCCCAATGGAGGTAAACAAACCAAAATAGTTATCTCCATTTAACAAGATGTTCTGTCTCCTGGTGAGAGAAAAGAAAGCAAAATGTGCTGGGACAGCATCAGTCAGAACTATGGGAGCTGCTAGGTGTTTCTCCCATCATACAGAGAAAAATCAAGGTACAAGGATACAAGCTACCGAGCAAATCTCCTCACTGAATATGAACTGAGAAGCTGATCCTAAATTCTAATCTTGGACTACCATCTTCAGCTGGTTTTTGCTGCATTTCCCTACATTCAAAAATGAAGAGCAAACCCTAAAACTGCTCTAGAACAGCTTTTACTCTGCAACTAGTTGGGCATGCATGCCATACAAAGTAAAAAAAAAATAATAATTGTGTGGGGACAATGGACCTAATCCTTTCTCTTGCTGATTCAAGCATCAGAGCACAAGCATGCTCAGTTCTATAACCCAGACTAAGCCTTTTGCTAAATGTCCCCAGACTGCCATTTCAGGGAATGTTTGCAGAAAGTTAATGCCATGTCAGCATCCCCGGGTGGGAAATGGCAAATATTTAGGCACTGAAAATGCAGAAATGCATACATTCAGAAGCTGGCTTAAGAGACTTTCACTCTGAATGCAGTGCTTTCCAAAAATGAACATAACTCATCACTGGAAAGCTAGATAACTACAATTCATTTAAGTGCTGCTTAATTTCCTGTGTGAACTAAATGGATGTATTTTAGTTCTGTCTTAACACAAAGGTCTGAAATTTCAGGCACCAGTTTTCCCCAGAAAGGGATTTTCCATCCTACCTGTAAAGATGCCATCTCTCTGGTGAAAAGCAAGGTTCTCTGGCTAAGGGTCAAGGAGTACAAGCTCCCTGTGAGAGAATAGTTTTTCTGCATTATCGGTCCAATACCACAAACATGAGATAATCATGGAATGGCAGAATGGATGCACAGCTCTCAAAGAAAGATACCTCATATTTGAATCTCTGATTGCCCCGGGGTAAGAGACATATATCTGACTGTCTAGTTTAGGGATTTAAAGCACCTTACCAGGGTGATTTAAAGCCAAATCCTCTCTCTCATTCTTAGTAGAACATTTTTCACAGGCAGTTCAATATTTGTGGAGCCATCGGGGAATAAAACAAGGTGGTGCCTGTTTTCTCCACATACTTTGTCTACTTCATTGAGAGGAGAGCAACGCAGTTCTGAATCACTTCCCGTCAGTGTGAGGAAAGAGCTTTAAGTGGTTAATAATACCCGGTCAGGCTGGTGCCTCAGTGACAGCAGAATGGTTGAGATTGGGTCTGAACGAGACACTTCATGTGCTCTTCGGTCACTTCTTAGCCCTTCTATGTTACAAGTATTATCAGAGTAGCTGGACTCATTACTACAATACTGATATGTAGTCCAGGGTTTGGACATAAGCCTGACTCTTGCTCACTCTGGGATGCTGTGGAACAGATAAGCTGGCTGGTGTTTATCAAGATGCCTGGTCCCACTGCTTGGTATGCACTGTGCAGACTTTCACTGTTAAAAAGCCCATCTTACCTACAGATTCCTTATAAGAAATACAGTTTCATTCTGGGCACAAAGAAAGCACGTACAGTTCCTTCTGGTGGAAGTCTCCATGAGAGTGAGATAGATATAGGGACATTGCCCAGTGATCCATCAATAAGGATAACACATAACACATTGAGAAAAACTTGGAAAGTGTATTTTGACCCCATGACCAAAATTTCTTATGAATTTGGTTCCTGTTTGGGCTGAGAAAAAGCTGAAATGCCTAGCTGGGATCTAAGGTGTACTTTTTAACTGTTCAGGTTTTAGCCAAGATTGTTTTTCCTGCCTCTGATAAATCAGTGTCTTAACCCTTCCTTCTGTGCCAGGGAAAGGAAGGTATGGCATTAACACAGCTTGAAAGGCTCCGATTTAAGGCTTGGAGAAACAATTGCAAGTAAATTAGTTACTACAGCTTAATGAGTGTATATCAGCTGAACCGAAGTAACTGTGTACACCCTCTGCTCACAGTGAATGCTTTTTATTTAATACACAGATATAATAGCTAACCTGCTGAGCCTTTTATTGTTGCCCTTGCAGATAGAAGTAAAGACCTGACTTTAAGCTCCTTTCTTCTGGTGACCACAGTTATCTCTGTCATATTTTCCCCCTTCTAAATAAAACTCTTTGAAAAGCAAATATTCATGAAGAGGTATTCAGCCAAGCAAAGCAGCAATCTGAGGCTCTGGTTCAACCTACCCATTGAACACACCACAGCAGTCCCTGTTACCATCTGCTGTACCAGAGAGTCAAGGAGGTACACAGCTATATCCTCTTCTGGGCAGAAAGCTGTTCCAAGTTTTAATCAACATTTGGAAGTAAACACCTGCCAGACAGAATAAATGAGAAGATCTGTATTAGTCCACACTGTTGGTGGCACTTGGCTAGCTTCCACATCTGCATGTCTCTATGCAGCATTTTGCCTTGCATCACTGTGTGTGTGACAGGACTGTCGTGTTCCCCAGAAGCACTGGATGTTGGATATTTTCCACCAGCAGGGTACAAGGATGCATGGTCTGATGGGGGTTTTTGGAGATGAGGTCCTGGACTATCTAGGCAAAGCATCCATCTGGCTTTTGCAACTGCTTGAGCATCTACAGTATTCACCAAGAATGAGCTTGAAACTCTCAGTACTGCAAAGCAGTATTAGCAGGAATAAAAGGTACAAAGTTTAGGAGGCGGTAGGGGCAGGAGGTAGCACTGGATTCAACCTCAGTCTTTCTCACTTCTGCCTAGACTTTACACTCTCAAGGAGCTTAAATCTTAAGTAGGATAATTATTTGAAAATATTACAGCAAAAGATGAATCACTCAACTTTATTAAGCTTTAATGACCATTTTGATTGCTCTGGCTGAGATGACAGGGCTGATTCCACTGTATTTACTAGACCACTTTAAAACAATATCAATAATTTCAACATTAGACCTGCTGATTTTCTCCTTGTTCAACACTTGGCCAGCAATCCAGACTCTTTGTGTCTGCACGCTGGTTTATGGAAAATGGGATGGCATAATGCCACAGCCCAGGGAAGCACCATCACCCAGATGAGAATGGTTGGTTCAAGAAATGAAAGTCAGCGCTGCTAGTTACTATACCAGAAGCTGGAGAAGGAAGCCCTTACAGGCCTCTCCCCTGTAAAACAGCCTAGAAACACTGCGGAATTTGGTGCATGGACATTTCCTTTGCAAAAAGGAGTAAATCCCACTCATTTTAATTTTGCCAGATGGCTTTAGACATACTGTTGCTAGACCAGTAGTGGCAATTTAATCACACTGG